>JAXMNL010000492.1:8423-22221 GCA_035128595.1 Eptatretus atami | reverse complement strand
AACAGCCAGTCACTCCAGTTCTTAACAAACTATGGTCCTTATTCTCAGCATGCAGGCAACGGAATGACTCAGTTAGTCAGAAACTTTTGGCCCATGAATCTGATATAATTTCTGGAACAGTGGTGTTCAGGCATCGACTATGTTGCAGCCCTGATACTGATTGTCCTCTTAGTTCACCATAGCCAAGCAATCAAGACCAAAGAGATCTTCTTTTTGACTGGTCGTGATGGCAGGCACACACAGCTTAACCATCATATACCTGTGCACACCATCTATGATACACTCACCACTGAACAGCACACAATTCTTCTGTCAGTCTACTGCTTGACTGGTTGTGATAAGGTAAGCTCTTTTTTCGGCCATGGAAAGCGAACTGCCTTTAGGATAATGATTCAGAAAGCCGACCAGTTCCAGCCTCTTGGTCTGCGAGGATCTGATGAGAAAAACATTTGCAAAGGAGAACAAATGGAAACACAAAGTTTTGTTGTTCAGGTGTGTAGGTGAAGAGGAATCGTAAGTCGGCTATGTATTTGTGTAAAAGTAGGTGCTCCGTGTTAGGCGCCTGTGGTCGAGGGGAGATAGAGCCTGGTGTATGCTATGAGGAGGAAGACCATTGTTCAGTGATTGAAGTAAAACACGTATAAAGCAAACCGCATGCTAATCAGCGTGCAGCCCCGGATGAACGCATAGAAGATAAGATTTAGTCTCTCGTGAAAATATCTATTGGGTCTGTGCTTTATCAGGCGGTGTTAAGAATGAGAAGATCAAAAGTCGCCTTACGCTCTATAAATCGGCTACTATAACCACCTTAGCCAGATGACTGTTAATGGCAGCAGTTATGGCGCATATTCTAACACACACACGCGTGGTATAATTCACTTGGTATCTTGCTTCTAGTGTCTGCAAAGTTAGTGATGTAGTCAGCTCGATCAGCATGCACTGAGTGTTGTTTCTCCATACTAGACCTTTCGTTGTGTGACTTCTATATCCATCGTTCCCTGTGCAGTATGGAGTGTCTCTAGATACTTTTGATTGGGGTGGTCGCCACATCACATTGACACAGCAGAGTGCACCTGTGAAGCCTTGGTGATGGAGGGGACAATCATGTTCAAATGGCGCTTTTACGTCTCTGCACTTTTACCAGTGGATATATTCAGACTAGACTGCTTAAGCACGAGTATCATACATACACTAATACTGTAACAATATTGACGTTTTCCTGCATTATCTTAGTACATGATAATTTTGTGAAAGATTGCATTTGAATTCCAAAAGTGAAGAGTTGTACAAACAGCCATTAATGTCCTCAATTATTTCTTGAAATTTATTTTCAACAAAGTCACATTGAAAAGTTCATTTAAAAATATTTCATCATAATAAGTATATTTTACCCCCCCCCCCTTACCCGGTGCGGACCCGACAAGCAGCCTGTGCTGTTTACCAACTTATGTTGACTATTTAAAATTATCCTAGATTGAGTGAGAGATTCTCTGTATATTATACATTATGAGATATATCAGTTAACGAAATGATATAAGTTATTTTCTTTATTCTGTTGTTGAGATGCTGTTTGATTCAATATTTTGAACATGCTGGAATGTTATTCCAATGAGTCATCTACTCGAGACACAGAAGATAGTAAGTAGTATCATGATAGGGGGAGAGCGAAGTAAAGAGATGGAATCTCTGGATGCAGATGCATGGTGAAGTAATTTGAGTTATTAGTTTCGCTAGGTAGTCCACATTAAAGAGTGAGTCGGTGGGAGCGCACAGATAATTCGATGATTTGTACTTATGTCTTATATTGTTATATACAATGTTAATCACCATATACTATGGGTACAATAAATTGCAGGCGGACATTCTTTGGACAGTAGAATCCTTTCCTTAATGCTCGAAAAACTTATTTGTAATCACTCTTTATATGAGGCGCATGTGAGGAGTGAGACTCCTGCAGAAAAGAGTTAATCATAATTGATGTGAGGTGAAACAAGAGAGTGAAAATTTATGGATTATTTGGCTGGTGGTCACTAACTTGTATCTAAATTTCGTGTAATTCTAGTACTTACTATTTTAATTCTTTTCAACCTATTTTATTTGTGAATAGTTTTTGACAGCGTTTTGTATTTCTCTCGATTGGTCATAGTTGAGAATATTTTCAAGTAATTGTACACATGAACACTATTATAGCATATATTTTACTAGAGTTAGTGGGGCCGCGGGTTTATGTATATAAATAATTTGGAGACCATAGTGAGAGTTGCAACTTGTTGTGCAGAAACGCATGACACTTAGCCTCTATATGGGGGGTTTGTGGAGTGAGTTGTCCGATCTCAGTAATGACAAACTCGCGGAAATCTTCCCACGAACCGATAGTCCACTATGGTTTCTCGTACACGGTTGTGATATCGGTAGCGAAATGAAGTTCATTAAAGATAAATAATTCAAAATTGTCCCGCCGCAGAAATAAACGAGCTATTTTGCCGCTGGGGGTATCTGTCCCTTCCTTTTTGGCCTCTGCTGCTTCACTAAAGCACATTAATTTAAGGACAATGTGTCGGCAAGAGCCGCGTATCCAGTCAAATGAAGGTTTCTGCTCTTACATTCACAAGAAGAAGAACAGAGGGCTACTAAAAGTAGCTCGATACTTGAATTGAGAATAGTTAATGAAAGAACAACACTATAGTGTTTGACTCTGCTCTAATGAGTGTCAATGTTCACCACGATAACAGCAAGGACATTAAATATAAAATTAGAGCACTTTGATACATATACTTACAATTATTCAATCTTTGTTATGTTATTCACATTTTATATTTCAATAAACGCCCACTCGCTTGTTCAGAACACTCTCATCACCTATGCAAACTAGCAGCTTCTACTCAATATTGAATCATGGAGTGCAGTGACGACGCCTTGGATCATGAGACTCATGCATATGTTTGCATATTTTTTAATGTACTTTTTATTCAGGCGATTAACTTGCTGTCGCTCGTTGTTATCTGTTATAACAGGAGAATAAAGTTTTTATCTTATCCCATTCAAATAAACTAACATGAAGTTTCCAAGCATATTTATCTCTCCAAACTTATAGATAGTGTTGGTAAGAGATGTTACGTATCAATTGAGCTTGGTCCAGAGTATAGTCCCTGCTGTATAAAGCTCACTGAAAAGATCTACTTCAGTTCATGGATGATCACGGTAACAACTCAATGTAGTTTCTTTAGAATAATGTATTTCTCAATACTGCGTGAGCAGGGTTACATCATAAAGATGAGTAAATAATTTGGCAGAGTGTAAATATAAGGGGCTATTGTTACTCGTATTCATCCGTCATAATGTGTATATTAATACGGTGTATTCATTCATTAAATATGGCGGTCTCACGTATTAACTGAGAGAGTCGTGTTGTGTTACACCATGGGCCAAGATTTTACTTCTTACTTCTCTGTTAACCTGCCCGAGCAGAAAGCAAAACTGTGTCATGGCTAGATTTGCGTTTGACACAAGTGCCTCTTTTAGTGCATTCTTTTGCATCCGCAATTTCACAGTTTGACAACTTTGGCGCGCTCTGGAGAGTAGAACAGCAATGGTAGCTTTCATGGCGGGATCTGCTAGTGTATCATCACGACTATCCCATCCCCAGTATGAAGTGGGTGGAGAGAGGAAGAATCTTGTTTGTGGTGATCATACAGGGTGATGTGTGATGGATGGTGTGTTGGAAAATTCAAGTTTGACTATTGTAAAGGTTAAGTTTTTTTTTCTCTGCCAGTTCGTAGTGGATATTTTAGATATGTTTCCAGTAATGTGTTCCTGGGACCGCAAAATAAAAATTGTTTGAAACGCCAGAGCACCGCTAAAAATGTAAATAATTTGGTTAAGTATGAACTTGTATACTATATGCTGTACAGGTGGAAGCAGATGATTGCTGGTGGTGAGTCACCTGTAACACTGAATACGGATAAGAGCGGAGTATTGCCTCCGCGATACTATAAGAATAACGCTGGATGTCAGACTAGGGGTGAACACGCACACTCGCAGTGACGCTCATAGAATGTTGGATAGATTATGAGTGAGATAGTTGGTCGCGTAATCGAATGTCTACTCTAAAATCCATCGATCTCGATGGTTTGATGTGTTTCGTTATTAGACACTAACAACTCGTCTTATAAAGCAACAAACACATTTATGATATCAGGATCAATTTAGGATCATATCTCACTCTGATAATTTTGCAACAGTTTTGTATCTCGGAGTTATGTAAGGGAAGTCATTTTGTCACCACACTGAGGTGTAAAAGGCTCACACTTGATATCTCGGCCTTCTGATGGAGGAGTATCCAAATCATGTTTGGTTTTCACTGGCGAGGGAAGAAAAAAAGCTGCTCCGATGATTACATTATCTCACTAAGATATAATTCATTGCGAAATAGAAGACTGGGAAGTGGTTGCGCGAGAAGTAAAAATTGGTTTACGGTGTTTTTTTCAAGTGGATGCCAATAGTGGAAGCTGGAGTATCTCACCAGGCTTTCCAGACACCCTATAGCATTGTCAGGCTTACCCTGGCTCTCTCCCCAACTCGGTACTTGTTGCAACTCTCACACAGAACGTAACATGCGTGTGGCGGATCTCAACTGGCCATTACTCGATATTTGTAAATACGCCAGCTGATAACAACGTTTAAATATCATGACACCTTGGGAAATATTAAATGACCTATGACACGGAACAAATATCTGCTGCCGAGGGCCTACAAGCTCACCCCCACAATGGGACCTTGATCCCATACTAGGCTGGCCTAGATATTAAAGGTACCAGCTAAAACCAGGTTACCATGAATCCAAGTTTCTATGTCCATTGGCGGAAGTTACGCAATTCGACCCAATGAGCTCAGTAGAATAAATTATTTCATCATTCGTCCAATGGTTACGATTGGTACTCCAAGACCCGATATTATATATAACTTAGGGCCAAGTGCATTCCTGTAAGCTTAGGATGTAGATAGAGCATTAGAACGCAGGCTTTTATCTTCAATGAATCGGCGACTTAACTTGAGCGATTTCTATATGACCTGCTAATATGTTGATCATGTCAAAGAGAGAATACCATACTGCAAGAGGCTCGGCTAAAATGTCTTCATATGACTAGCCATTGATCATCCAAATACAAGGAGCATAGAGCGGCTAAGCGATAGGGTATCGTTTAAGTCTAATCATGTGCAGTGGCATTCCATTCATGCTCACATGAATATTGTTCTAGTGCCATTCTGGCCTGAATCTTGAGGAGAGTCATGATAGTTCCGCTTAATAGGGAAGTCACTTGCAAACTAAATGAATATCACAATGATATATTGTAATTAAAGTTCATAACAACTTCGTCCAGATGTTGGAGGTAGCTGGTTGTAATAGCATATTTCAGAGTAATCACTAGCTCTCTGCTGCTTGGGGAAAGTGTGATTTGAATTACTTTGCTAACATATCAATATTATATGTCTGGGCTAGGATATTAAGCAGTGGAGAAAGATCATTGCCTCGATAGAAAGTGATTCGAGTATACTTCCAACTTGAGATAATTTTAGGGTGAATCAAAGAAAGTATGCTCACATGGTGGAGACATTGACAGTCAAACTGCCAATGAGATATCATGATGTGTCTAGAGTAGAGCACTTTAAGTAGAATGAGATGATATGTGTATTGGAGATCAAAGTCCTAACAACACAATGCAGTCTATATGTAAAAAGCACTATGGAATCTATGCATAAAGCTGAGCTGAATTGAAGTTATTGGTGTTTTAACTACACGTAGTTACTATTCATTTTAAAAAGCGAACGAATATTCTTCCAGAATTTCTGGCGTATTGAATGTTCATGTGAGCACTGGTGACTGTCGAGAGCATAATAAGAGCAAGACTAGGTGTATAAGACTCACACCCTCGAAACACTACAGGTTTCTGCTTAGTGCGCATGACCGTAACTTATATCATGAGCCAATCTTAAGGTTAGGGATATGCTCCATGTGCAAGTTGCGAGTACCGGTGTGGTCCCTTAATCGGCGACCTTAAGTGTTAATATGAATCGTCAAATGAAGCTTCTAACTTCTCTACATGTTATTCCAGGTTTGAGGACAATGATTTGTAAGGTTCATAAAATAGAGTCTTTTCAGATGAACCATGGGGCGATCTGTATTTCGTGCTTGGAATTCCCTTGATCACAAAAGCGATCTGTATCTAATACGATTCGTCGAAGATCCCAGGCGCAAGTATAGCGCGTGATCTTAGAGAGCCGCAGGTTCATTTACTGGAGCAGGGTAGATGGTCGTTTTCCTTCATCGAGGACCCGGTATGGTGGATTTTGAATTTCTTAAAATTATTGGCGAGAACTCGCTGGAGTGAAATGTGGTTCGCAATTTTTGAAAATCAGCATACAAACCCCTAGGGCAAAGTTTCATGCTTCTTTCGGAAGTGCACAACTCCACCAAAAATGTTACATATCCGCCCAGTAAGAGCAAAATGACAAAGGTCACAGCTTTGGTGAATATTTTATAAATTCATTTTTCATGATCAAATTGGAGAAAGTTGAATGCCTGTGAACAATTTGGTTTACGGGTGATGAAGGTTTTAGGTGTCAAGTTTTTTATCAGAATCGTGTTTTGTAGTTAGAGAAGTTGCAAGTGTTAATGGATGGACGAAGACGAACGACGCACCATCCATTAGCTCCCCGGAACTGCGTTCCAGCTAAAGCTGGAAATCAGGGTCTAAGGGGGACCATGGGGGTTGAACTCCAAAAAAACGGTTTTTGTCTCTTTTCCAAACCAAATACATGATTTTTGGAGATCTGATCACAACCTTCATCACGGTGATGTACAAGTCGGGGTTAATGGATATATGTGTGATGTGTGTGTGTGTGTGTGTGTTGTTAGGGGGGGGGTGGGAGTGCCTCCAATAGGTATGACAATAATTAGTTCAGTGGTACAATTTGCTGAGTCGCTTCCACGTTGATTTCTCCTTAGTATCATACTCCTACTGAGCGTAGGGTAATGCCATATTTTTTTTCTTTTAGATTTCTAATGATCTCAATAAAAAAAGAAATGTGTTGAAAGAGATCCAAGACTTTTCTCAACAAAACAAGACAAGGCAAAGGGCATCCAGTCCTTCTGAGGTGAAGTATTGTTATTGTCGTCTATATTTGGAATGTTTTTTACCTTTAACGCCAATGAGTTATTTATGATTTTTAGCCCCGTTGGACCTTGGTCGAAATGGGGGGTATGGATTTTGGTCTTGAATTTTTGTGTGCGTGTGTAAATGTGCTCCGCACCTATTTATTCAGACATATATGGACACAAATTGTTTATTTGTACTTGGGAAAAGCAACACTGATGGTGTAATATGCCATACGATCCAGGATGGCCGACCTGACGGCCATAGTTTTTAAAAACCTGATGTTGAAACACGTTCTCAACACATTTCTCGGACAATGCTATTTATTGGAGCTGTTTAAACTGGGACAACCAAAAGAAATAACTAAGGATGGCTACATATGCACGTTATTGATTTTTTAAATCAGATCAAAATCATGGCGACTGGAGCGCCATTTGTCACTTATGCATTCCATACGCATTTTTCCTACAATGCATGGTTTGATTTTGTTCAAACTTGAAGTACAGTTCACAAATGGGTACACTTAAACTAATTTATTTTGCGAATCTGATCAAGATGGCTGACTGGTGGACTGGAGGCCATTTTAGTTTACGGGTCATGTGGGTCGCCTATTTAACCCCATGACAGAAAAATTACAAAAACAATGGGGGCTCTGAACATTATCATGTTTCTTTTTTTTTACTGTTATTCCACGCTTTTTGAAAAAAACGGGAATATTGTTATCGGTCCGTTGCTCTGTCATATCATGTCCCGTCATACTATCTTCCTCTAAACGGTTGGCAGAAATTCACCAAATTTGGTCGTTATCATCAACCATGGCAAGATGTGCATAGAACCGTATCATTTTTGGCCCGGACATCTGGCCGAGGTCAAAATAGGTAAGAACCGAAAAATGCAAGTTACGGGACGTTCCTTTCAACGCTTTTTAATGAAACTTTCAATGTGGAATCACATATGGGCGGCGCAATGAAATGTGTAATATTTTTTTGGATTTGACCCCCGTTCATTTCCTGGGACCTGGGTTACAGACATCATAAACAGGAAAAATTTACTTAAATGCGGCAATTAGGGTCATTTCCTGGTGGAATTTTTGGCCATATTTTCACTTTGCTTTGGAGTTGTGTGCTGTGGTGGATTTTGAGATGTTGCGAAGTTTGTGGGACTTGAGATGGGTGCCATCAAGTTGCTCGTTGATTTGTGGTTTATCAGTGGTCAATTCCGCGAGGGTTTCCGTGGGGCCATTGTGGAAATGGTGGGCGCATCTCGGGATCGCTCAACTAAAGCTTTCGCTGTTTATCGTGCATTTCGCAAGAGATTTCCATCATCAATATTTCACCAAATATTCCTGCAACTAATATAACTGGAACTTTTCACGATGGAAAATTTTAGAGATGGCAAAACATCATACAAGTGATATATTAGACACAGACAACAACTGTGGAATACAGAATCAGTAGGGGACAGAGCACAACTACACAATCACTTCAACAGCAAAGTAAAATAAACGTCCTTTGGGTTTGAGCATGTGCACACCGCACGTGCTGCGCTTATATGTCATGAGCTTCATTCTTCACTCTTAACGTTGACATGCCTGTGATGTTTCCATTCCAGATGTCAACTGTGTTATTCGAGCCATTCTGATGCTGTGAATCTGGTGATGGTCATTTTATACGTGGAACTCTATTTCCAAACTGTTCCCACTCTGAAATATCTTTCTCTCTAGATTGTGACTAGAGATATCTCAGCAAGCATCTCAGCAGCATCAGAGCAAGCATACAGCAAGGACATCACAGCAAGCATCACAGCAAGCAGTCGCAGCAGTGCAGAAGCACTTGCTGAGAATATTTCAGAGGCCAAAATGAAAGTGAATGTTGAGGAGCCCTGCAGACAGGTTTTGTTTAAGAAGATTTTGATGGAATTCGTGGGCGCAAATCTCGGCTCGCTCAATAAACCTTTTCACTGTTATCGTGGCAGTTCGCCCAAGAGTCAAGTCATACGTAATCCCCCCAAAAATTATCCTGCAACTTAATCTGAAACTTATCATGATGGCAAAATTTTAGAGATGGCAAAACAAGTCATACAAGTGATATAATTTGACACAGACAACACTTGTTGAACAGATCCGAGGGAAGACACAGCACAACCTAACAATCATTTAACAGCAAAGAATAACCCTTTGGGTATGGCGTGCACAGCAACACAGCGACGCATCGCGTTTATGTATGAGCTCATTCTTCAAACTCTTACGTGACATGCTGTTGATGTTTCCTTCAGATGTCAAAACTGTGTTATTACGGGCGCATTTCTGATGCAATGTGATTGGTGGATGGTCGCATTTTAATGTGGAACTCTATTTCCAACTGTTTCCCACCTCCTGAAATACATCTTTCTCTCTCTAGAATTGTGGACTGAGATATCTCAGCAAGAATTCAGCAGCATCAACAGCAAGCAATCGCAGATGCAGAAAGCAAAACCTTACTTGTCATATTCAGAGGCCGCAGAAAAAGAAAGTGTGTTGACGAGGCCCCTGCAAGAACAGGTTTTGTTTAGAGAAGATTTGATGGAAACTCGTGGGCTAGCAGCTCGGAGATCGCATGCAATAACCTTTCGCTGTTTATGTGCATTTCCGCCCAAGAGATTCAAAGTCATACATAATTCCGCAAATATTCCTGCAGATATATCTGGAAACTTTTCATGATGGCAAAATTTAGAGATGGCAAAACATCATACAAGTGATATATGACCCAAGACAACACGGCTGTGGAACAGATTCCAGAGGGAGACAAGCACAACCTACACATCACTTCAACAGCAAGTAAATAACCTCCTATGGCTTGAGCATGCACAAACACACGCAGCATCGCTTTATATGTCATGAGCTCATTCTTTCAACTTTTACGTGACATGCCTGTGATCGTTTTCTCCGAGATGTCAAAACTTGTGTTATTCGGGCATTCTGTGCATTGATCTGTGATGGTCCATTTAATACGTGAACTCTATTTCCAAACTGTTTCGCACCCTAAAATAAATCTTCTCTCTCTCTAGATTGTGACTGAGATATCTTCAGCAGCATCATAAGATACAGCAGCATCTCAGCAAGCATCACAGCAAGCATGCGAGATGCAGAAAGAACCTTGACTGATATATTTCAGAGGCCCAGAATGAGTAGATGTTGAAGCCCCTGAGAACAAGTTTGTTAGCAGATTTTGATGGAAATGCGTGGGCGGAACTCGGGGATCGCTCATTCTTTTTTCAACTGTTTTATCGTGCTTTCGCCAAGAGATTCAAGTCAATCAACGTAATTCCCAAAAATATTCCTGCAACTATATACATGGAACTGTTTCATGATGGCAAAATTTTGAGATGGAAAACATATCCAAGTAATATATTAGAACACAGCCAACACACACTGTTGAAAGAATCCAGAGGGGCACAGCACAACCTACACAATACTTCAAACAGCAAAGAAATAACTCCTTTGGGCTTTGAGCGTGCACGCACACAGACGCAGCATCGCTTATTGTTGAGTCATGTCTTCAACTCTTACGTGAATGATTGGTGAATGTTTCTTCCCAGATTGTAAAACTGTGTTTTCTGGCATTCTGATGTGTGATCTGGTGATGGTCCCATTTTATACGTGGCTCTATTCCAAACTGTTCCCACTGAATAATCTTTCTCTCTCTGATTGTGACTGAGATATCACAGCAACATACTAGCAAGCATACAGCAAGCATCGCAGCATGCAGAAAGACAACCTTAGCTACAATATTTCAAGAGGCCCGAATGATTGATGTTGAAGGAGCCTGCAAGAACAGGTTTGTTTAGAAATTTTGATGGAACATCGTGGGCGGACTCGGGATCGTCAATAATTTTCACTGTTTTTATCGTGCATTTTCGCCCAAGGATTCTCAGTCATCACATAATTACCCCCAAAAATAATTCCTGCAACTATATACTGGAAATTTTCATGATGGAAAATTTTAGAAGATGCAAAAATAAATACAGTGATATATTAGACACAAAGACAACACACTGTGGAAAGATCCAGAGGGAGACACAGCAAACCCTAACAATCTTCAAACAGCAAAGAATAACCTCTTTGGGCTTGAGCATGCACGCACACAGCACGCTCGCTTATATGTCATGAGCCATTCTCAACTCTATACGTGACATGCCTGTGATATTTCTTCCAGATGTAACTGTGTTTTCGGGCATTCTGATCGGCATGTACTGGTGATGGTACATTTTTATACGTGGAACTCTATTCCAAACTGTTCCCACCCTGAATAATCTTCTCATCTCTAGATTGTGACTGAGATATCTCACAAGCATCACAGCAGCAATCTCAGAAGCTTATCACACGAGCAAGCATCGCAGCACATGCTAAAAAGCAAACCTTAGCTGAACAATATTTTCAGAGGCCCCAAATGAAAGTGAATGTTGAAAGAGCCCTGCAAGAAGGTTTGTTTAGAAAGATTTTGATGAACATCGTGGGCGGCACCGGGATCGCTTCAAATAACCTTTTCACTAGTTTATCGTGCATTTTTCGCCAAGAGATTCCAAAGCATCACGTTAATTCCCCCAAAAATATTCCTCCAACTATATACTGGAACTTTCATATGATGGCAAAATTTTAGAGATGGCAAAACATCATAGTAATATATTAGACACAAAGACAACAACACTGTTGAAACGAATCCCAAGGAGAACAGCAAACCTACACAATCACTTAACAGCAAGAATAACCTCCTTTGGGCTTTGAGCGTGCACGCAACACACACGCACTGATGCGCTTAATATGTCAATGAGTCATTCTTCAACTCTTAGTGACATGCCTGTGGATGTTTCCTTCAGAATGTCAAACTGTGCTTTTTATTCGGGCTTCTGATAGCCTGTGATCTGTGATGGTCCATTTTACGTGGAACCTATTTCAACTGTTCCACCCTGAAATAATCTATTCTCTCTCTTAGATTGTGACTGAGATTATCCGAAGCAATCTCAGCAAGCATCACAGCAACATCGCAGCAATGCAGCAAAGCAACCTTGCTGACAATATTATCAGAAGGCCCCAAAATGAATTGATGTTGAAGGGAGCCCTGCAAGAAAGGTTTGTTTTAGAAGATTTTGATGGACATGTAGCGGCACTACGGTGATGCTCATAACGCCTTTTCACTGTTTATCGTGCATTTTCGCCAAGAGATTCAAGTTCATACATAATTCCCCCAAATTATTCCTGCAACTATATACTGGAAACTTTCATGGGCAAAATTTTAGAGATGGCAAAACATAAACAAGTGATATATTAGACATCAAGACAAGAAACACTGATGGAAACAGAATCCCAGAAGGGAGAAAGCAAACCTACAATCTTCAACAGCAAGAAATAACCTCCTTTGGGCTTTGAGCTGCACGCACACACGCACGCATCGCTTATATGTCATCGAGCTCTTCTTCCAACTCTTACGTGAACATGCCTGTGATGTTCTTCCTTCCCAGATGTTAAAACTGTGGTGTTTGGGCCATTCTGAATAGCATGTGATCGGTGATGGTCATTTTATACGTGGACACTCTATTTCAACACTGTTCCCACCCTGAAATAATCTTTCTCTCTCTAGAATTGTAGGACTGAGATATCACAGAGCATCTCGCAAGCATCACAGCAAAGCATCGGCAGCATGCAGAAAGCAAACCTTGCTGACATATTTCAGAGCCCAGAAATGGAATATGATGTTGAAGGAGCCTGCAAAGAACGGTTGTTTAGAAGATTTTGATGGAACATCGGGGCGCACTCGGAGATCGCTCAAAAACCCTTTTCATGTTTATCGTGATTTTCGCAAGAGATCCAAGTCATACACATAATTCCCGCAAAAATATTCCTGCAACTATATCTGGAAACTTTTCATGACTGGCAAAATTTTAGAGATGGCAAACATAATAACAAGGATATATTAGACACAAGACAACACACTGTGGAACAGAATCCACGAGGGAGCACAGCTACACCTACACATCACTTCAACGCAAAGAAATAACGCTCCATTTGGGCTTTGAGCATGCAGCACACACGCACGTGCATCGTTAAATGTCATTGGCTCATTCTTTCAACTCTTACAGTGACATGCCTGTATGTTCTTCCCAGATGTTAAAACTGTGGTGTTTGGGCCATTCTTGATGCACGGCGATATTGTGATGGTCCATTCTATATCGGGAACTTCTATTTCCAAATTTCTGCAAGCATCACAGCAAGCATGAGCTGCAGAA
The DNA here is from genome assembly GCA_035128595.1 of Eptatretus atami. NCBI lineage: Eukaryota > Metazoa > Chordata > Myxini > Myxiniformes > Myxinidae > Eptatretus > Eptatretus atami. The sequence continues at coordinate 8,806 of JAXMNL010000492.1, read as the reverse complement.
AAAGCACCTTGCTGACAATATTTCACAGCCCAGAAAGGAAGTGATGTTGAAGGAGCCCTGCCAGAACAGGTTGTTTCGAAGTCGAATTTTGATGGAACATGGTGGGCGGCACAATTCGGATCGTCAATAACCTTTTCACTGTTTATCGTGCATTTTCTGCCCAAGAGATTTCATAGTCATCAGTAATTCCCAAATATCCTGCACTATATACTGGAAACTTTTCATGATGGCAAAATATTTAAAGATGGCCAAACATCATACAAATGATATATTAGACACAACACAACACAATTGGAACAGAATCCGAGGGAGACACAGCAACTACACAATCACTTCAACATCAAATAAATACCTCCTTTGGATTGAGCATTGCTCGCAACACG
>JAXMNL010000491.1:11186-36935 GCA_035128595.1 Eptatretus atami | reverse complement strand
CATCACATTATTTTTTTATATGTATCTATGTCGAAGTGACGGGTGGATAATGAAAGCAGATCACACAAAAAGGTTAAGGTTAAGAGATTCTAGAGGTTATCGTATTTGCAGAAATGAAATATAAACCACTTGCATCTCTGGGCGTTTAACAGTGATTTGAGGTATGAAGATGAGGCATTCGATGATAGAGGAAAGTGAAAAAAACATTTTTTAGCGCTTTATCATCAAGAAATCGTTGTGGCCTGTTCCAAGTCGAGGCATTGTTGAGCAGGCCAAACAAAATAATGGCAAATTAAGACCCCAGCAAGGTGACCAAGGATGAGCATTGATAAAGGATAACTAAATTAGGCCATAAAATATTGTTACGGATCTGGAAACCATTTGCATTCAACATACAGATGTCTCAAAAGTCAGTTATGTCGTTAAGTATGTGTGTAGTCAGATCCTTTCCTTTTGTCTAGTGGGAGAATCAAAGGCGTGCATTGCGATTTCTTTTTAGTTAGATTATTAAATCTTTCCATCCAACGAACAACCAACAACCATTCCATTCCCCATCACGATCCACTACCCACCGCTGTCTACAAGCACTCTGACTTGCCAAGGCAGGGTCTTGCAGCCGTTCCTTGCTGCTCCACCAACGTTCCTTCCACAAACGTTGTAACTCTTGCACGACGGCCTGTGCAATATTGATACTGTTACTCGTCAAGTATGAAAGCGCATGGAAGATTGGCTGGGGTTTCCCGGCAGGGGCCAAGGCCCCGTCCCGGAAAGGCATGCCATGGAACCCTGTCCAATCAAGTCAGACACTGGTGCATGCTTCACGGAGCCCGCCCCGTACGAAGGCATTCTTTTTTCCCCTCTCATATTTAAGAGAGGGGCGTGTTTGAGGAATGAAGAGGAGTGCGAGGGCTGTGTGAAGTAGTGAAAGGAGGAGTTCTGTGGACGAGAGTTCTTGTGTGGTTACGAGGAGTGGTTACGAGCAGCGGTTGCGAGGGCCAGTTTTGTTCACGGTGGCTGAAGAACCAGTTGTTCACAGTGGCTGTTACGAGGAGTTCTTAGCTGGTTTTGACCCGACTATTCCCCACGCGAGCTCCGCCACGAGCCACGAGTCCCACACGTGCGACTGGGACCAACCGACGACCTTTGGCAGGTGCCGCATTGCAGAGTACTCCTTTCCCTCCGACGGCCAGGTACCCACCGAATAACCCTCAGCTTGTCTCTCTCCACGGCTGCGAGGGTCCAATAAAGACTCTGGGTTTCTTTTCATTTGTGTGTGTGTCTGCATGTGGGCCCGTCTTTAAGTAGAACTGAATAAGTGTTTTTGGATCATTGTAAATACTTCTTGCATATTCGCGTTAAGTCTTGCTTTGTGTCTTCATTTACTGTAAATAAAACTTGTTAGAAATGCCCCCAGTTCGTTTCCGTCCCTTCTTGCATTGGTCCAGCATGGTTCGGATCTGAGTTTAGCCGGGTTTTTATACCCGATAATAATCCGTTCATTCAGCCGGCACGGCTTTGGCAGTTTCCGCTCGACTGCACCTGAACCGGAGTTGGTAGTCGGTAGTTGGAACTCTACCGCAGTCGGTAGAGTGACCCGGTTCGAGCATGACGTGCCGAGGGCGTGGTTTCCCCGGTAGTCGAAATCGCGTAGTTAATTAGGTAAATTGGTTATAGACAAATAGACCCTACGCTACGCGGTTGAAATATTGGCGACCACGGCCGGTTAAACGACCCGCCGGCTCACGGAGTTATCCGAGTGATGGCCTACAATTCCGGGGAGTTTGGTGGGAGACGACGCAAACCTCCCCACCTCGTGACGGCGTCTCACCACTGACCGCCGGCCCACAACAATATCTTCAAAAGGGGTGTTTTAATTAAGCCAAACACCCAACTTTCACTCCTGCACTTCCTTGGAGTTTTCTTAGTATACATGCAAAGTTTCAGGCTTCTAGGTTTTAGAGTTTTGTAGTTCTGGAGGATGCAACGCACGCACGCACAGCACGCACGCGCACACACACACACTTATTAGTATAGATATATACGTATATCGATGGAAGATAGATGGATGTGTACATACACTGAGAGTAATTATTGTCCACAGGTAACAACCTGTATGACGAAGACATTGTACACTTTTTTGAATCCAACGAGAGAGGGTTGCAAAGAACAGACCGTACTGCCTTTATCCTCATGCACCGCCTGCGACCTCCTCCAGTATGGAATGTACCGATTCGTCCCAACACACTACTCGTCCAGAGTTGTGTGTCAGTGAGCTCGGAGTGTTTGGTGCCTATGTCAGGTATGAGAACAATTACAATGTTTCATTACTAATAATATGGGGGGAGCTCAGCTCGAGCAGTTTTCATCTACCTTACACGTGTTTGTTTCGTCATTTGAGAAACCTTTCTTGAGAGAATATGGATGTGGTTAGAATTTATGAATGATAAGGTACTTTCAATTAGCTGTTACATCACTCTGTTGCTGTTATCGCATCAAGAACAAGAAATGAAATGCCTGGTGAAGTTCTGTTGAGTGTTGTTCAATATCACATAAAACGTTTGTCTCTCTTTAAACTCTTACAAAGATCAACAGAAAGCTTTGTCCAGGAGCAAAGTTGTTTATACATGATGAAGCAAGGTTGGCTTTCAGACAGGCAAAAGCATTGGATGTGTTTAAAGAGAATGCCTGCAACTCTTGCTTATAAAGTCGAGGGTTGTCATCTGTTGCTTTGATATTGAAGTGAACACAGAGCAAAGTGCAGAAGGGTAAATGGGGTAGAGGAATGGGGGAGTGAACACAGCAAAAAGAACCGGTACTTTTTGTTGAGTTAACCTTCCAGATAGAGGCAAGACCTACAGATGTGCAGAAAAGATACAGTGAGCTTGAATGATCTGAGACGAGGGAGAGAGGATCTTTCTCAGTTTTAAGTGTGTTGAGACATTGGGTTGAAAGCCTACCTATGTTTAATATTTAGTTGAATCGCCTACCTACAGTGCCTATAGAAAGTCTTACCTCTTTTCAAACTTTTTACCTTTTGTTGATTTTTAGCCTGGAATGAAATTGCATCAAATCAGACTTTTTCCCCACATTTATTTACACATCGTAACCCACAACTTCCAGGTGAAAAACAAATTCGACAAATTTCAGAAAATTAATTTAAAATACAAAACTAGAATGTCCACCCCCCTTATAATAGCAATTGTAATTAGCTCAGGTGTAACCAATTACCTTCAAGAATCACACACCAAGTTAATTGGCCTCCACCTGTGTCAAATTGTCATGATTCTGATTATTTCAGAATAAAATCAGCTGTTCCTGAAGGTTTCCTCTGCTGGGTAGTGCATTTCACACAAAAGACTCAATCATGAGACCAAGGAGCTTTCAAAATACCTCCGGGATGAAGTTGTGGAAAGGTACAGATCAGGGATGGGTATAAAAATATTTCAAAGGCCTTGGATATCCCTTGGGGCACAGTTAAGACAATCATTAAGAAGTGGAAGGCAAATGGTACCACCAATACCCTGCCTAGATCCATCCAAACTGGACGACCAAGCAAGGAGAATACTGATCAGAGAGGCCACCAAAAGGCTAATTGCAACTTTGAAAGAGCCACATGCCTTGATAGCAAAGACTGGTCACTGTGTGCATGTGACACAATATCCCAAGCACTCCACATGTCTGGCCTGTGCGATAGGATGACAAGTAGGAAGCCATTACTCAAAAAAGCCCACCTTGAGGACCTGTTTGAGGTTTGCAAAAAATCACTGCAGAGATTTGCAAGCCATGTGGCAAAAAGTTTTGTGTTCTGACGAAACTCAAGATGGAACTTTTTGGCCTAAATGCAAAACATTACGTTTGGCGCAAAGCCAACACAGCAACACACCCAAAGAACACCATCCCCACTGTGAAGCATGGTGGTGGCAGATGTCCTTTGGGGGAAAACAAAGGAAATCTTGCTGAGTTCTTGTCAGAACAGCTGTTGGCAAAGGCAGAATCACTTGATGGCTATGAAGTGTTGGTAGGAGGAGGATTTACCAACGGGGAAGATGTACAGGGATTGTCAGGAGGAGATGTTCACTTTCTACGATCAACTCATGCTTGTCAGGAGGGATTTGAGAGGCTGGTTGTTGTGTACAGAGACAGATATCCTGGTTCTACTTGTTTACTTGCTCAGCAAGGAAGTTTGGTTTCGATCTGGGACAGGTAGGCAGTGCCTTTTTGTCAAGGTACATGATATTGACCCAACAACCCTATCCACAGAAACCACTCTGCTTTTCATGCAGTGACATGCTGAGATACAGTCAGCAGCACGTATGGAATTGGAAAGAATCAAGCATGGAAAACATTTCTTTCCAATCCTGAACCCCTGAACAATATTCAAATTGGCGATCTTACTGTAGACACAGCACCTGAAGCTGAAGCCTTCACCCGTCCCTGTACTTGCCCAATTCTCAAGTAACAGATGTTAACGGGCAAGGAGCAGACGATTCCAGAAAGGGGTGAAGGAACTGGAAATGCTGCGCCTCTGCATGATGCCCTCCAGCAACACATCAGGAGAGCACACTACCAAGCCCTGATCTGGTGAACAGCTTGTATCCTTTCTCCGCAGCCACCACTTGTTTCAAACAGCGGATGGGGTGTGAAGGATGAGTTGATATGAAGCCAGTGCTTTCAACTAGACACCCTAGTCCAGCAGAGTATCCACCCCTTCTATTTTGCAAATGCAATAACTGTTAAACTTCACAGTGTAGAGAGATCGAGTAATGATTTGTGCACACAAATAAACTGTTAAGCACCATATAACGACTGACATATAAACAAGAGCATTGTCAGGGATAGAGCAAGATCCATAATCAACAGTTGTTTTGATATGGATGAATGATGGGACTTCAGACAGACGAATGTTTTATTCAAGGGAATACAAATATAAACTGAGTTTGCTGACAGTTCTGAAAGAATTTTTTCCAACACTGAAAACTATTTTATGAAAGCGTAGGAGAGATATCAATCCTGGTTTGTGGACTTTAAAACCCAACTTTTTGGTGGCTTTCTTCAACTGGCACATATCTGCATCATTGAGGTTTCTGTAAAGACTGAATTTACATGTAAATACGTATTCATTTGAAGTGAAAACAATCAAACGGAAGACCTGAAGAGGTAAAGAGCAAAGATGGAGTCATCGGGAAGAACCTGGATAGGATTCGGGTTTCAGCCGCTACTCCAAAACCCTCATCCAGGCGCAGCCAAGTGAGCCTTATAGGAAACTTTCTGTAAGAATTCACTTCTTCTGATGAAAGATGAAAAACAGTTGAAAGAGAAGAAAAATCAAGAATTCGAATGAATAAAGAGAATTGTGAAAAAAAAATAGAAAGAAGTGTAAAACGATCAAAGAACAAAGATGTCGAGAATAATCCAAAAACAGTGTATAGATTTTTCAGGAATTACTCCCCAGGGTCAAACGCAGCAACGTGTACAAGCTACGAGATGTACATTGTCAATGCTGTTTCCACGGCAACCATTTTCACATTCGCTCTGTAAACGTCTGCATAATGATTGTTTTAATGACCAGGAAAAGATTGTTTTATCACAAAGATGTATCACATTGAATGCTGAGTCCCACGCTCATCGCTCAAATGAAGAACATAGTCCGAACTGTATCTTTCCATGTATGCACTTTACACCCTTCATGAGCATATTTTATGGGACTCTTCCCTCAATAATGTGTTCTAATGATTGCCATCGAAGAGACCATAAGGTTCTTCATGAAATTGAACGTGAATCCACAGCAACAACATTTGGCAAAGATATTAAACTTCTCAGTTTTAAAACGAATTTTGATGGAAATTTTGTTCATTTTTTAGCTCGCCTGTTTGAAGAACAGAGAGCTATAGCGATACCCCGGCGTGAGCATCAGCGTGAGCGTGAAAATGTTAAAGTTTTTGGTGCAAGTTATTTAGAAGCTTGCCATTCATTTAATGTGTACTAGGATGCTGATATTTGGCATGGAGGATCCTTTGGGGTATATTATATTATTGATGTAGTGAAGTTGAAATTAAAAAATAATTTCAAATGTTTTAAATTTTTGACCTGTTTTGAACTTAACTTTTTTGTAGCACATCAACGTTAAAGTTTTTGGTGTAAGTTATTTAGAAGCTCGCCATTCATTTAATATGTGGACTAGGATGCTGATATTTGGCATGGAGGTTCCTTTGGGGTATATTATTGATGTAGTGAAGTTGAAATTAAAAAATAATTTCAAATGTTTAAAATTTTGACCTGTTTTGAACTTAACTTTTTTGTAGCACATCAACGTTAAAGTTTTTGGTGCAAGTTATTTAGAAGCTTGCCATTAATTTAATATGTGTACTAGGATGCTGATATTTGGCATGGAGGTTCCTTTGGGGTATACTATTGGTGTAGTGAAGTTGGAATTAACAAATGATTTAATTTTTTTTTAATTTCAACCTAAGATGGTGTCAAAGCCACCCAATGCTCGCCTGTTTATACTAGACGCTTGCCATTCATTTAATATGTGTACTAGTTTACTGATTACAATATACAAATACATATATTGCTTTAAAATTATTTGGATCAGACTTCACTGCAATGCTTTATAAAAAATATTATTAGACTAGTCTTTTAAAAACGATAAATGTATAAACAGGCGAGCATTGGGTGGCTTTGACACCAACTCTGGTTTCACTGAAATGTCATGACCTGTGGTTGTGATGCAGGGTGACTCCAAGGTATTTGGAGAACAGTTCGTTGTTGACTGATTTGCCACAAAAAGGAAACCTGGAGTTTGCCGTTAATCAGTTGGTTGCTGAGATGGAAAGCAGTAACTGTAGTCTTTGTTGGGTTTGGGCGGAGGTACCAGAAGATGAAATATTGTTCCATTACCTTTAAGTCCTGGGACAGGGTACTGATGAGATCTTCAAGGTTGATTGCTTGGGTAGCAAGGGCAAGACCATCTGCAGAGACAAACCTTCTGGATGTGGTACAAGGCATGTCGCTTACATATATGTTGAAGAGAATTGGAGCGAAGACAGACCCTTAGGGAAAGCTATCATTCAGAGTCCTCATGGAGCTTGTTTGCTCTCCGAGTCCATCCATCCATCGGGACCATACTCTGTGAAGAGCGTTGGTGCTGCCTAAGCAGTCTCCTTGGCTATTGGGCACAATTCTGGACAGGTCGCCACTCCGACACAGGATACCAGCAAGCTGGCACTCATTTTGCCGACCTCAGAAGGATGACAGGTGGAGTCAACCCCACCTGGTATTAATTCAACAACCAAGCAGGATTTGAACTCAGGACTCTAGGATCCCAAGCCCCCACTCTAGCCATTAAGGCAACACCAGGCATGCTCTCCGAGTGAAACCCTATATCCTTGATTGCTAAGCATACAAGAAAGGACACTCATTGTGGCTTGGCACTGGAAAAGGCTGGCAGCTTTAACACAAGACCATGTTGGCATACCATATCATACGCTGATGAAAGGTCAATTAGTGCCGTTTGTAAGATCGTTGTGCTACATTCGTCGACGTGATGAGATTATTTAACAAGAGCGAGAATTGTTTGCAATACATCTCACCTACCAATCCCAATGAATGTTCAGGAAATAAAAAGTTGTTTGCAATTAACACACGCTCACACCGATACCATAACCAAAATGAAGACGACAAAACTCTCCAACCCAACGTGTTTCGTTCGTTTTGAGGCTCTACCTATTTCATCTATCTATAATTCCAGCAAGTGTGTGTGTCTGTGTCTGTGTCTGTCTATGTGGTGTCTGTCTGTGTCTGTGTGTGTGTGTGTGTGTGTGTGTGTGTGTGTGTCCTCCATAACTTCAAAACCATTAAACCCAGCAGCCTGAAACTTTACACACATACTAAGAAAACCCAAGGAAGCGCATGAGTGAAAATTGTGTTTGGGTTAATTGAACACCCCTTTTGAAGATAATTAACAGCTTTATTTTATTATCCTTCATCAAGGCATCATCCTTGGATACCTCGCTGTTCCTTGTTGTGGTCTTAATTCACCATTTTTTTTGGCCTGCTCAACAAAATGCCTTAACTTGGAACAGGCCGCAACATTTTCTTAACAATAAAGTTTTTTGTTTTTCTTCATTTTCCTCACTCGTATCATCAAATGCCTGATCATCATATCGTCACTTCGGCGTAGATAATTACAAAAAAAATTAGAATGAGCAATCAGAGATTGCAGAACCTCGCCAGAACTTGTTTTGTGTGGTGTATTTTGTGTGGCGTTTGTGTGCTGGGTGTTATGTAATTAATAAGAGGCATAATTAGAACTGCCACTTTATAACTGCAGGCAGTGATGACCGGGTACAAGACGTCCACTTTGATTTGGACACCTGACCCTGACCCATGACGTTTTTCATTATTATTCAATTGAATTTAGAATAGGATTAAAATAAGTTCAATTCAAATCAAATGGCAGACCAAATAGGTAGTCCTGCATTGGAGTAATCAGAAGAAACCCAAACAAGCAAAAAGCAAAGATGAAAGCATCAGGAGGAACCTGGATAGGATTCGCATTTCAGATGCTACTCCTCGAGCCACAAACCCATCCAGGCACAGCCAAGCGAGCCTTATTCAAAATTTAAAATAAATAATAAAAAAGAACAAAAATCAAAAACTTAAATGATTCTGGCTGCCTTACCATGTGCCCGATCAAGTTGAAATTTAAAAACATGTATTCACTGTCACTACGAGATCACAATTGTGAAGTTTCATGTCTATTGATTAAGCGGTTCAAGAGAAAACATTATTTAATATTTTTCTTCAATCCAATATTGAACCTATCAATTATTCCTTTACAAACTTGTACACCCAAGGCTTTGGAACATTTTTATGACGTTTCCCCTCGATCTGTCCAGCCATTCTGCAGAATAAGATTTTAAAAATAGGTTTTAGGGTAAATCCAATATGGCTGCCAAACCATGTGACATATGACATATGTGTGAACGTTTGTTCCTCATGGACAGGTGGTCATACCTCTAAAGTTTCGCCTCAATCTGTTCAGCCACTTCAGAGGTTTTTGAAGGATTTTGTTTTTAAACAATATGGCTGTCGAATCACGTGACCGATGACATCATCAAATTTTTTTCTATGGACCATTTTATCCCGAGATGACCCTCAGAAATTTTCATACTCATCAGATGTAGCATTCTACATCTGCAATTATGACATTATAAAAAATCCCATCATCCTCTTCTCTGTCTGCTCCGTTCTTCTCTTCTTGTCCCTCCTCTGTCCATCCACCTCTCTGTTCCCTCCCTTCGTCCTCTTCTCTCCTCCCTCCCTCCGTCCGTCCTCTTCTCTCTCCCCCCTCCCTCCGTCCATCCTCTTCTCTCTCCCCTCCCGCTGTCCATCCTCTTCTCTCTCCCCTCCCTCTGTCCTGTCCTCTTCTCTCTCCCCTCCCTCCGTCCATCTCTTCTCTCTCCCTCCCGCTGTCCGTCCTCGTCTCTCTCCCTCCCTTCGTCCTTTTTCTCTCTCCCCTCCATCCGTCCTCTTCCTTCTCCCTCCCTCCTCTTCTCTCTCCCTCCCTCCGTCCGTCTCTTCTCTCTCCCCCTCCCCTCGTCCATCCTCTTCTCTCTCCCCTCCGCTGCCGTCCTCTCTTCTTTCCCCTCCTCTGTCTGTCCTCTCTCTCTCCCCTCCCTCCGTCTGTCCTCTTCTCTCTCCCCTCCCTCTGTCCGTCCTCTTCTCTCTCCCCCTCCCTCGTCCGTCCTCTTCTCTCTCCCTCCCGCTGTCCATCCTCGCCTCTCTCCCTCCTCTGTCTGTCCTCTACTCTCTCCCTCCCTCCTATCGAAGAAATTTCTCATCATCCTGTACATTTGAACATTTATTTAACAAACAACATAAACAAATACAAACAAACATATACATATGCGCATGGGAGTGATCGGAATACAAACTTGTTTCAGATCTCTGAAATACATGGAGAATTTTAATTTCTTATGAAGTGTTCAGTGAGATACAGCTCTTTATCATTTTAAATGCTGCTGCCACAGTTTGTCAGGTCGATGTATTTCCAGGTGGAAAGCATTTCCAGCTTTTGTGCAGTAATCAGCTTAATTTCAAAGGATATTTCAGTGTATATTTCAAGACCAGATGTGTAGACTCTCTCCCGGCACAGGAATGATGTCAACACTGAAATCCTTTGGGTACCAACAAGATGGATCATATAAAATTTATGGGATGGAAGGGGAAAGGTTCAACCAGCTTCTTTCGCAGACGAGGGAATATAAATCAAGCAGGGTTTTTAGATACATCTGGACATTTCCTTAGACCAACATTCTTAGTTGAGTTGTAATAACATTCCTCTATCCAGCTTGCTGGTACCTTATATTTATCATCTATCTATAATTCCAGCAGTGTGTGTGTGTGTGTGTGTGTGTGTGTGTGTGTGACCACTGTTTCTCGACAACCTCTGGTCCGATCTAATTGAAACTTGCCAGGTATATTGCTGGGGACCTGAGGATGTCCCTTTTCAAGGTTTGATAGTGTTACGGCTGTGGAAATTCGCAACACCAATTCAGGTCCCGTAGGTGAGATTTTTTTTTAAGTACATGTGTAGTTAGCCCAAAACCATTGTTTAGAGGGAATTAATGTGATTCATTCGGGCTGCGACACTTTGAGTTAGGCGTTTTTCTGTTCTTGCTTTATTTTCGAACCAACTACAACAACGCCAACCACGCACCACTACTACAACGTCAACCACGCCGCCATTACAACAACGCCAACCACACCACCACTGCAACAACCACGGCGTTCCGACTCGGCACACGGTTGCCAGAGGCCTGGCCCTTCAAAGGGAAGCAGGCGGCCCGGCCCCCGTTCCCCCCTCCTCCCCCGAACGAATGGCACCGATTGGACGGAGGACCACGCCCCTTCTGAAGTTCCAGCATGTTCTGGAAAGAGGGGTGGAGCCGAAAACGGGGGCGGAGTGGAGGGCGGGGCCCGGGCGATAAAAGAGGCGACGGAGTAGGAAGAAAAAAAGAGAAGGAGAATCGCGCGCGATAAAAGGGACGGCGAAGGCGACGGAGAAAAAGGATCTCGCGTCTGTGTGGAAAAGGATCTCGCGTCTGTGTGGAAAAGGATCTCGCGTCTGTGTGGAAAAGGATCTCGCGTCTGTGTGGAAAAGGATCTCGCGTCTGTGTGGAAAAGGATCTCGCATCGAGTGGAGCGGAGGATCTCGCGTCCGAGTGGAGCGGAGGATCTCGCGTCGAGTGGAGCCGAGGATCTCGTGTCGAGTGGAGCGGAGGATCTCGCGTCGAGTGGAGCGAGAGAGCTCGCAGACCGCGAGAGGAGGACGGTCGCCAAGGACTCTAACGCAGGGAAGTCGCGACTTCCATTTTCTTTTGGGGTTCTGTGTGAACGTGTGTGTGTGGCGCCATGTCCGAAAGTAGTATTGTATAAGTGTTGCCGAGTGTTCGCGTTTAGTCGGTCGTAGCTCTGCGTTGCTTTCATTGTGTTGCTTTTGTTCTATGTGATATATGTGCATTTTGCCAATTGTGGCTGTAAAAACGTGCTATATGTGTGCTCTATGTGAGGCGTGAATAAATGTGCTTTCTTGTTGAATTGTTGCCCCGTTTCGCTGCGTCCTTTCCTTTGTGGGTCTCCATCTTGCTTTACGTAAGGGTTTGAGTGGGCGCGGGACGCCGATAATTAATCAGGAACGCGTCGAGGCCGACGATAACACCGCTCGGTTATCCCGATAGCACGGAACGGATCGCTTAAGCGGCCCGTGTCCGAAGTCGACCTGCGGCGAGGTGCGGTCGCCCGGTTTACCATCCGCGTGGGTACTTAGGTAGGTCGAGTTTGGCGAACAACCCTATCCCACGCAGGTGGCCGATTGGCACGATCGTGGTGAGGCCGAAAGGCCCACCCATGACTGGATCCGCGGCGTTAGTCCGGGAGGGTCACGACGGAATTGTCCGTCCGGTGGGCGACGTACCGCGATTCGAGTCACGTGGTCGTTCGCACGCCGGCGGGCGCGAATTCGCAACACTGGTGTCAGAGAGCGGGAAAACGGACTCTCTTGGCTCCAGCTAAATTCACGGGAATCGGTCCAGGGGTGAGAGGAGCGACCCCCGATTCCCTCTAAATTACGAGCGAGCTAAATTAACCCCTTACGTGGAATAAGATGGCGTCTCAATGCGAGCGGGTGCCGGGGGTAGAAATGTATGTGTGTAGTAATGTAGGATCCATGGCCCGGGATGGTACTGCTTGTAATTATAATCCACCGGGAGCTCAACCCGATATTCTGAGCACGGACTTTGCCGGCAAACTGGGTCGCATAATGGCGGCGCGATCGCCCTCAGCGCAGAACGGAGCAGGCGGCTATTTGAGCGCAACGAATGGCAACGACACGGGGCGTGGACTCTCAACCACCAATTGAACCTGAGTGGGCGAGAATAAGGGAAATGGCCAAGAGTATAGATAAAACGAGGAAGGAAGAATGGAAAAGAGGTGCGGAGATGAGAAAAGAATTAGAGAGAAAACCGATTACAGGAACAACCAAAACAAAGAGACAGACTACAAAACGAACTGAGAGTGTTAAAAGAGGAACAAGAAAGAGTACTGGAAGAACAAGGAATGAGACAGGAGAAAGAAATCTGTCAGTTGAAAGAAATAACGAGATTGCAGAACGAGAACAAGAAAGACAGTGGAATAAAAAACTGAAAGAGTATGATTTGAAAACTGAACGACAAAAGGAAAAAAATAGGTTGGAATACGAGAAGTTGAAGGAGCAAGGAATGAAGCAGGAAGGAGAATCAGGAAGATTGAAGGACACAACGAGATTGGAGAGGGAAGAGCGAGAGGAACAATGGGATAGAAAACAGAAGGAACATGAAGCCGAGGTTGACCAATTGAAAGAAAAGGCAAGGCTGGAGTGCGAAGAGGTAGACAAAGAACAGCGAATGAAACACAAAAGGGAAATTAACCACATGAAGAAAACCATGAAACTGCAGAAGGAAGGGCAGGAGAAGAAACAAGGAAGAATAATGAGACAGCAGCAACTGAAACACAAAAAGGAGATTAACCAAATGAAGCAAACCATGAAACTGGAGAAGGAAGGACAGGAGAGGAAACAAGGAAGGGTAATGAGAGACAGCGAATGAAACACAGGAAGAAATGAGCCAATTGAGAGAAACGATGAGATTGGAAAAATGAAGCAAGGAAGAACTGTGGGGAGAAAACAAGAACAATGTGGGTTTGAAATTGAACAGCTAAAACGGGGAGCGAGATCGCGTCCACGGGATTGGAAAAACTCCGGAGGGAGAATGAAAGAATCAGAAAGTTCGAAGGAGGAACAGCTCAAAAGGAGGCAAGAAATGGAACAGCAAATGAGGTGGGATGTGTGACAGCACCACGGGGATAATGTTCATAGTGCGGGACCTTGATAGACATCACTCGTCGGATGAAACAACAATTAGGGCAAACCCTGAAAATGGAGACAGGGAAATAATAACGGGGCCGGGTGACTGAAGCGTGTGGGACGAGACGCGAGGTGACGACGTCCGAAAAAGCAAAAGAGACAAAGATCCAGGAAGAAACTAATAGACACGAGAGACAATAGAAATAAAATGTATAGAGACTCGGAGATAGAGAAAATAGAGGAGAGACTGCACGATAAGGACGGGGTTAAAGGAACAGAAACACACACACAGAGGTAGTGGAGGATAATGGGTGAGCTCGCGGAGCGTGTGGAGACCCGGTGCGAGCAGCTGGATGGCCACCTCCAGGAACGAGGGGAGGGAGTTCCCCTTGAGGCGAATCACGACCAAGGTGGGTTCGGTCGTGCCAAGCGGAGTTTGAAGGGACGAGTGCTGTGGATAGGTGCACGTGCAGCTTGGGGGGTATAGAGGCCCGGGAACCCTGTGGGGACACGAATCCCCAGTGTGGTTGTGGCAGGGTGTGTGTTGCGAGTGTGCGGAGATGCGTGCTTTCCGCACGCATGGGTGTAAGTGAGCCCCCCTGTGCAAGTGAAAAGGTTGGGTGTGAGTGAGCGGCCGAGTGTGAGGGAGACCGTGTGTGTGAGGTCTCTGTATGTGAGGGAGATGACGTCGCTGGCGGGAGCACGCACCCGCGTCTCCTGGGTGAGTGTGATGGAGTGGAGTCTGTGCGTCGTAACACGCAGGTGTGCGTGGGTTGAGTGGCAACGAGAGACGGCGACATGTAGGGACAAAGGCCGGTAGCGGCGTGAGCTGTTTCGGGGAACCGCGCCGGGTTTTGCACGGCAGCGAGCGGCGAGGTCCGTGCTGTGCAGCGCACGAGACCCCCACGTGCTCGCCTGCGGGAGTGAAGCCCGGTCCGGAAACGCCAGCGGTGATGTTGCCGATCCCGCGGACGGAAAAAGGTTAGGCAGGATTTCGGATTGGAACCGGACGGGTTCTCCACGCGAGCTTGTGTTAAGCTCCAACGGGCGAGCAGCATGTGTTCGCGTGGGGAGCCCCTCGGAGTGCGAGGTTTGCTTTTGGGGTGCGCAGGTGACGTCATGGCTGCACTTGGGGTTGGAAATCCGGCAGGAGGGTGAATCCCTGCCGGATGGTACCGTCCAAGAGGGACGAGGTACACGTGCAGCTGCATGATGTCACGGGCAAGGTGCAAGTGCGCGAGCTGCGACGTTTGCCGCGCTGGTGGCTGCGGCATAAATTGGAAAAACACAAAATTAACAATAGCAAGCCCTCGCTTTCGGGTGAACAGGATTCCCTGGGCAAGGGGTAAAGACCCCCTTACTGGGCACAGGGACACTAGTTTAGGGGGATGGGTTAGTGATAGCTAGACCGGCTTCATGGGGCAGGGGTAAGTCCTCATGGGGCCCGTGGAATGGATTAGTTAGAGGGATGTTAGTCAGGATTTAGGGTGGGAAAATGATTTTTGATGATTTGAGACAGTGACAACAGTGAGTGTGTAGAGGGGACGTAGCTTAGCTACGTAGTGTTAAAAGGAACGTGCTATAGTGTAAGGGACGACGTGGGAGCACGAGGTAGTTAGGGGAGGTAGTTTAGAAGGATGGCAGGAATCAGCGATGAGTGTGTTGAAGAGTTTGGTGAGTGGTGGAAACGTGGTGAGTGAGTGAGGCCAGCGGGTCTGTGTGAGTGGAGCGAATGGGGAATGCATGGTGCGATGAAGTGATTGGGGGGAGGATGACTCCCGCCCAAGGGACCCTGGGGGTCAGTGTAGAGTGAGTTAGTGGGTTAGTTAAATTGACAAAATGGAGTCGTTTTGTTGTTGGTGGGAGTGTAGGCTCGAAACCTGTTTTGGAGGGGTGCAGGAGCCCTGTTGACGGGCTGGGAGCGTGGCTGCGAACGGTGAGTATCGCTGAGTGGGGTACCCCGGGCACCGGGCTAGTCGGCCGTGGGTAGGCCAAGGGCCCATGGGGGGCCGGGTTAGCGTAGTGGGCACGGGTGCGCCCGCTTGGTGCGGGGGCCCGGAGCGCCGTTAGCCGCGTGGCAAGTGTTCGTGGGCACGGGTGACCCTCGGAAAGGGGCCCGGGGCGCCAGCCTGCACACGTGTGCGTTTCAGGGGAGTTGCCAATGGGGGCACTCCCGGTGTTTAGGGAGCTGGTAGGCTCGGAGGCAGTGTAGTGCCCGGGGGTGCCATTGTAGGGATTCGGCAGAGGGTCGTGCCTGCAAAGGGAGCCACGCGTCCCAGCCACAAACCGCTGCAAAGGCACGAGGGAAAATTGGAGGGCGAGGCCCGAAATTGTGAGACACCAACACAGGCGATGGGAATCTGGGTTTTTAGAACCAATAGATTTAAGCGAGAGGCGGCTTGTTTAAAGCCCGCGGGGTAGTTTAAAGTTAATGGTTAGGGTAGATAGGAGATGTACCCCCTCCGCACCAATCCATCCCTTCGCTCCCGTTGTGGGCGCTGACCCACTTTGGGTTAGATATCGCTGAAGTCTGGGGAAGGCCATCTTGAGGCTTGGTTGGGCCTCGACACAGGACGCTAGCTCTCCCCTTATTCCCCTCCGGGACGGGAACGTAGGGGTTGGGAGTAGGTTAGGGACCGATAGGTTAAGCCGAACAAAGACGATAAAGGGGGTTAGGGGACGAATTATAGTGGGGAAAGTAAAAATAAAAACAACAAAAAAATAAGTTGGGGCTAAATTGGGTTTTGACAAATTAAGGGAGTGGTATGGACAGTGACAGGCAAAGGCAATAGGTGGGTGGGAGACGCGTAGGGTAGGTCCGAACCCGCCTTCTGCGAGTGGCCAGCACCACCGCATCCCTCCACCAACCTCCACTGCACGGCAAGAGGCCGGCCAACTTCATCGGGCTGTTTGCTTCAAGGCCTGTGCCGGCCAACTCCATCGCGGCTGCGTATTGCTGCGAGGCTGCGCCGTGCCGGATTCGACTGCAGCTGTTTTTCTTGCAAGGCCTGTGCCGGCCAGTTCATCTGCCGGCTGTGTTTTGCTACAGCGGCCTTGTCATGCCATGCTTGCCTGCTACTTTGCCATGCCCATGCTCACTGCCCCTGTTCACACAGCCCCGTTCAGTTTTGATTTGCCCCCCCCCCCTTGTTCATTGCCATGTGCGCAAGGATCAAGCAACAGTTTTGCAAGCTGCAGGAACTTTTCCTGTGGCAGCTACAACACGGGCCATGCAGTGGGCGCCCGTGCGCCGGTTCACCACGTTTTCTTTTGACTTTCGTTTGCTCCTGCAGAGTCCATTGATCCTGGGCCATGGTTTAGTGTAAGATTTGTAAGTTAAGTTGTTAAGTTGTGTTTTGGTAAATATGAGTGCGCCCTCCGCATGTCTGTCTAGCGCCGGCATTTTTATTTAAGTCGTCCGTGGTGAGTGGGTTTGGTTTAGTTAGTTACTCAGCCCTCAGGTTATTTTTTTTGGGGACACGAATACCATGAATGTCGCACTCAGGGATCCGAAGGTAAAACGTATTAGGGGAGAACTACACATGGATGGCACACGAGAATTTGAACGACTCGGGACGAGTCTGTAAAAAGGGGAGGGGGTAGTGTTACGGCTGTGGAAATTCGCAACACCCATTCAGGTCCCGTAGGTGAGATTTTTTTTAAGTACAGTGTAAGTTAAGCCCCCAAACCCATTGTTTATAGAGGAATTAATGTGATTCATTCGGGCTGCGACACTTTGAGTTAGGGTGTTTTCCGTTCTTGCTTTATTTTCGAACCAACTCACAACAACGCCAAACCACGCACCACTACAACAAGCCAACACGCGCCATTAAACAGACGCCAACCACGCCACACTGCAACAACACGGCGTTCCGACTCGCACACGGTTGCCAGTGGCCTTGGCCTTCAAAGGGAAGCAGGCGGCCCCGCCCCGTTTCCCCTCCTCCCCGACGAATGGCACCGATTGGACGGAGGACCACGCCCCTTCCTGGAAGTTCCAGCATGTTCTGGAAGAAGGGGTGGAGCCGAAAACGGGGGCGGAGTGAGGGCGGGGCCCCGGGCGATAAAAAGAGGCGACGGAGTAGGAAGAAAAAAGAGAAGGAGAATCGCGCGCGATAAAAGGACGGGCGAAGGCGATGGAGAAAAAAGGATCTCGCATCTGTGTGGAAAGGATCTCGCGTCTGTGTGGAAAGGAATTCGCGTCTGTGTGGAAAAGGATCTCGCGTTGTGTGGAAAAAGGATCTCGCGTCTGTGTGGAAAAGGATCTCGCATCGAGTGGAGCGGAGGATCTCGCGTCCGAGTGGAGCGGAGGATCTCGCGTCCGAGTGGAGCGGAGGATCTCGCGTCCGAGTGGAGCGGAGGAATCTGCGTCGAGTGGAGCCGAAGGATCTCGTGTCAGTGAGCGGAGGATCTCGCGTCGAGTGGAGCGGAGGATCTCGGCGTGAAGTGGAGCGGAGAGAGCTCGTCAGACCGCGAAGGAGGAGGGTCGCCAAGACTTAACGACAGAGAAAGTTTCGCGACTTCCATTTTCTTTTTGGGGTTCTGTGTGAACGTGTGTGGTGGGCGGCCATGTCCGCCGAAAGTAGTATTGTATAAGTGTTGGCCGAGTGTTGGCGTTTAGTCGGGGTCGTACTCGCGTTGCTTTCTTGTGTTGCTTTTGTTCTAATGTGTATATGTGCATTTGCCAATTGTGGCTGTAAATACGTGCTAATGTGGCTCTAATGTGAGGCGTGAATAAATGTGCTTTCTTGTTGAATTGTTGCCCCGTTTTCGGCCTGCGTCACTTTTCTTTGTGGGTCTCCATCTTGCTTTTACGTAAGGGTTTGAGTGGGCGCGGGACGCCCATACATTAATTCAGGAACCGTCGAGGCCGACGATAACACCGCTCGGTTATCCCGATAGCACGAACGGATCGCTTAAGCGGCCCGTGTCCGAAGTCGACCTGCGGCGAGGTATGCGGTCGCCCGGTTTTACCATCCGCGTGGGTACTTAGGTAGGTCGAGTTTGACGAACACCCTATCCCACGCGGTGGCCCGATTTGGCACGAATCGTGGTGAGGCCTGAAAGGCCCACCGCGTGACTGGATCCCGGCTTAGTCGGAGGGTCACGACGGAATTGTCCCGTCCGGTGGGCGACATACCGCGATTCGAGTCACGTGGTCGTTTCGCGACGCCGGCGGGCCGCGAATTCGCAGCAATATTAATAGGACAAGTGCTTCCAGTTATGGCCATTTATTACAAACCAATGACAAGACACGTGCTGCGTGGCGTGGCCGTGGGGGAAGGGAACCCTCAGCCGCGTTCCCTATAATCAGCAAATCTCTGTGTGAGTGTGTGTGTGTGTGTGTGTGTTGACGCTGTTTCTGACAACCACTGGTCGATCTAAATTTGAAACTTGCAGATATATATTGCTGGGGACCTGAGGATGTGCCTTTTCAGGTTTGATATTAATCGGACAAGTGCTTCCCAAGTTATGGGCCATTTATTTACCACCAATGACAGAACACGTTGCTGCGTGGGCATGGCAGTGGGGAGGGAACCTGCAGCCGCATTCCCTATTACGAGTTACAATGTACGGACTTCCGGAGAGTGATGACTTCGTGTATTCTAATAATTTCTCGATTTCTTATGGCGCATTTATAGATAAACACAATGCGCCCAAGTTATGATCGTGTTTCAATTAGACGGTGCAAAATTTCGGTAACATCAGAATGAGCTGGTATGCTCCGAACCAGGAGTAATATTTTTTTTTTTGCCACGAACGTTTTTTTTTTTCCCTCCTCTTCTCTTCTCTTTTGTGTTTTCCTTGCGACGACATTCGCGAAAACGCAAAATACGTTGGCGCTAGTTGAATAATTGGCCATTAAAACAAAATTGCGAAAGAGATGCGTAACGTGATATGCGGAACGTTACCGGGGCACGGCACCGTACTGGCAGACGCGGGAGTGAAGAAACGGCCCTGTGTGGTTGTTGTTTCTTGCTCGCGTTTGGAATGTTTTTTTTATTTTTTTTTAACGGGCATGTACTGGTCTATCTATAATGTCGCAGCATCTCTGTGTGTGTGTGTGTGTGTGTGTGTGTGGGTGGTGTGTTGCTGTAATGAGTGTCTGCGACCCCGTTTCTCGACAACCAACTGTGCCGATCTGAATTGACAACCTTGCCCAGAATATTGCTGGGGACCCGCGATGTGCCTTTTCAGGTTTGATATTAATGCGGACGGCGGGGTTTTCCTAAGTTACGGCCATTTATTTTCAACCAATGACAGGACATGGTTGCTATGACCGTCCTATTGATCGTCACAATATATATTTTTGCACGTACGGGCCGGCACATATGGCCCGCACCTCGGGCACGCACCAACGGCCCGCACTACGGGCATGCCTATTGACACTTGGCCAGGAAATATTGCTGGGGACTGTGGATGTGCCTTTTCAAAGGAATTGATAATTAATACGACGAGCGGTTCCCAAGTTACGACGGCATTTAATTTGCCGACCAATGACAGGATCAACGGTTGCGATGAGTCACGAATTTGACGTCTACAATTCTTCTTTCTTTTTCTTCTTTTTTTTTCTTTTTTTTGCACGTTATGGCCACGCACGTAAGGGCGAGAGAGCGAAGGAACAGCCTGTGTGGTTGTTTGTTTCTGGCACGCCGGTTTGAAAGTTTTTTTTTGTTTTTTTTTGCACGTACACCCGCTACGTACGGCCACGCACGTACGGGCATGCACCTACGGGCACGGCCCTATGGGCATTTCTGGCACGCGAATTATTCCAGCAATCTGTGTGTGTGTGTGTGTCTGTCTGGTCTGTATGTGTGTCTGCGACCGCTGTTTCTCGACAACCTCTGGTCCGATCGAATTGAAACTTGCAGATTATTGCCTGGGGACGCTGTGGATGTGCCTTTTAAAGGTTTGATATTAATCGGACAAGTGGTCCCAGTTATGGCCATTTATTTACCAACCCATGACAGGACAACGGTGCTATGACGTCAACGAGTGTCGTCACAATTCTTTTTTTTCTTTTGTTTTGATATGAATGTCAACAATTTAGCTGGGGAACCTGAGTAATGTGCCTTTTCAAGGGTTTGATATGTTCTTCTTCCATTCGTTTCACTGTTTCCCATAGTTATGGCCATTTATGATACGGTTGGTCCGATCTAATTGAGAAATGCCCCAATGCCAGTCGTCCGTTTAATGCAGAGCGAAGGAACAAGCTGCACGCTCGGCACGCACAATGGAATCGACGAAGTGCTGCTCGCTTACACGCGACGCACGCACGTGACAAGGCGTCGTGCAGCTGAAACGATGAAGAACGTAACTGCTCGCTTGGCAGGCAATTGCACGTAACGGCACAACACGTAACGGGCGCACATATGGCACGCACGTGGAAATCTATGTGCGTGTGTCTGTGTGTCTGCGACCAGCTGTTCCTCTCGCAACCAACTGGTCGATCATTGAAACTTGCTTAGGTTATATGCCGGGGCCTGTGGTCGTGCCTTTTCAGGTTTGATATTAATCAGCAAAGTGGTTCCCAAGTTATGGCATTTATTTACCAAACCAATGACATACTACACGGTTGCTAAGTGACGTCATCATTGACGTCAGCAAATTTCATTCTTCTTTTTTCTTTTTTTGTGCACAAGTATGGCCAGCACGTGTACGGGCCCGCACTGTACGGCCACTGCACGTAACTGGCACGTACTAGTGTCATAAAATCCTTAGGTAAAGTAAATAATATGTTTAATTAAATTTGGCAAATTACTTTTTTTGACTGAATCAGCTTACTTGAAAAAGTTGGCCTTCTCATCACATTTTTCAATTTAGTCAGGTCGATCAAATTCCATACAAAGGAAAGATATGATTATGATAATTAAAATTAAAATAGACACATGTTTCAGAGCACATAGAATCATATATATTTAAGTACATTTTTCCATTTCAGAATTAAACTATTTTTATTTGGGATATCAAGTTTTTTAATTGCACATTTCTATGTTTTTATCACCCTCAAAACCCATTATACTAATTTCGAGAAATTGCATCGACACTCCGTCGTCCCTCTTTTCTCTCCCTCCCTCCTTCTCTGCCTCTTCTCCCTCCCTACTCCGTCCTCCATTCTCCTCCTCCCCTCCTTCCGTCCTCTTCTTTGTCCCCTCCCTCCAACCACTCTCCGCCACAGTCCCTCATCCTCTTTCTCCGTACCCCTCCTTCCGTCCTCTCTGCTCCTCCGCTCCCTCCGTCCATCTTCTTCACTCTCCCCTCCCTCCGTCCGTCCTCTTCTCTCTCCCGCTCCCTCCGTCCATCCTGCTTCTCTCTCCCTCGCCTCCGCCGTCTCTTCTCTCTCTCCCCTCCTCCGTCCTCCTCTTCTCTCTCCTCTCCTCCGTCAGTCCTCTTCTCTCTCCTCTCTCTCTCCTCTCCGCTTCGTACGTCCTCTTTTTCTGCTCCCCTCCCTCCGTCCGTCCTTTCTCTCTCCCTCCCGTCCGTCCTCGCTCTCTCTCTCCCTCTCTCTTCTCTCTCTCTCCTCTCTCTCTCTCTCTCTCTCTCTTCCTCTCCCTCCGTCCGTCTCTTCTCCTCTCTCCCTCCGCCGTCCTCGTTCTCTCTTGCCTCCCTCCGTCGTCCTCTTTCCTCTCTCGCCCTCCCTTCCTTCCGTCCTCTTCTCTCTCCCCTCCTTCCTTCCTGCCCTTCTTCTCTCTCCCTCCCTTCGCTCTCCCACCCTCTTCTCTCTCCCCGACATTCCTCCCCTCCCCTCTCCTACCCTTCTCTCTCTACTCCTCTTCTCCTCTCTCCTGTCTCCTCCCTCACCTTCCCACCGCTCCTCTGTCCTCCCCTCTCCTCCTTCTCCTCCTCTGATGTATGCATCTCACATTGACCGACTGTGTTGGGCCACCTGTGCCGTGTGGTGCCTTTGGTGATGCCTTGCCCACTGAAAATGTTGTGCAATTTCATTTTTGGATGACATCGTTTTGTTTAACCTTTTTGTGTGATCCGCTTTCATTATCCACCCATCACTTCGACCTCGTTACATATAAAAATAAAAATAACGTCCATTTATCTAATGTTTGAAGATCCTCCATGTTGGTTCGAGCTGTGAAAAGCATCAAATGATATTTTGTTTTCTTAGTGACTTGATATATTTTTGAATTAAATTTTGCTAATTTTTCACTTGAATTCTATATTTTAAAAACTATATTTAAAGGTAAACCTTTGTGGTTCTCCTTTCATGTACTTTATCCGTGCGGAACTTCGTACGGAACTTGGAACAGGCCGCGTATGCTGCACAGGAGTGGAGGCTACTCACCCGGAGGATTTAACAAGCTTAGCGGAAGACCAACCAACCATTCATTACCTTTAAATGTGAAAAAACAAATTTAACTGATACTTTAATGGAGTCAGGTATGCCAGATGCCTGGTGTTGGCTTAATGGTTAGGGTGGTGGGCTTGGGATCTTCGGATCCTGAATTCAAATCCCCTTGGCTGTTGAATTAACACCAGGTGTCATCGGAAGGATGACTCTGCCTGTCATCCTTCCGGGGTCGGCAAAATGAGTGCCAGCTTGCTGGTATCCTGTTTCGGAGTGGTGACCTGTCCAGGATTGTGCCCAATAGCCAAGGAGACTGCTTAGGTAGCATCAACACTCTGCACAGAGTATGGTCCCAATGGATGGATGGATGGGTATGTCAGGAACATATGATGCCAAGAATTGCTACTTGGGTAACACACTACCTTGGTACAGCCAGGATGGAATTTCAGTCGTACAGTTTATTTTAACTTTTAACCTCAGCAGTGTATGAGCGATCGCGTTTTCCTTTGTCCTCACGACTGTTTCGAAAGCAATTGGTTATTTTATAATCGGCTTTGCTTAAGAAAGGTTATGTGCTTTCTCTTTGTGAGTTTCAAAGCAAAATAAATTCGAAAACACCCGATTTCCAAGCAGTTTGCCGTATTAACACATTTTTCAGATTAGAACCAAATTTTTTCAACCTGCCACACAATAATTAGTAGCTGTTTATGAAGATTAATGTTTATGCACATCTCCCTGAAACATCTATAATATATCAAGCACTTGTGTGTGTGTTGTTCAAATAGCATAACATATTCTCTCTGCTAACTACCCTCCCCAAACCTCTGTCTCTGTCTCTGTCTCTGTCTCTCTCACTCCCTTCTCGCACCCCTCCCTCCCAGAGTGTATAGTGATGTGTGGTGAGGCATCGGTCTCCTCTCCCCCCCCCCCTTCCTTGCTTCCCCCCCCCCCTTCCCTTCCTCTCTCTCCCCTCCTCCCCTTCCTCGCTCCTTTATTTTGCAGTCGGGTGGCTCCCATAAAAAGAAGGAAATAAACAAGAAGCGAACATTGACATAAACAACTTGCGAAAGTTGCATCCAAAGCAGCCTTAACTCAACAGCAAGAAGCAAGAAAGATAGCAAATGCAGCAGAAATGGCTGCATCCAGAGCAGCTGAAACTCCTCAGAGCAAGAAGGAAGATGAGAAGCAAATGCAACAACAATGGCTGCATCCAGAGCAGCTGAAACTCCTGAAGACCAAGAAAGAAGACGAGAGGAAAACACTGCAACAAAAGCTGCATCCAGAGCAGCCTTAACTCCTGCAGACCTGCCTCCTAACTCCTAACGCCCTGCAAGATCTTCTACATAATGTTGAACATATTTCCTGTTTGCAAGAGTTTTCCAACATTTCAAATTCCAACAGGAAAGAACATCATATTTCCGTTTGAAATTTATGGATGTGAGTCGTGAACAGTGAAGAATAAAGAAAGGAAGAAGATTGACAGTTTTGAAATGTGGTGGTGGAGACTAATGTTAACAACTTCATGGACTGCAAGAAAACCTAGAAAGAGCAATCAGAGATTGCAGACTCTCACCAGGACTTTTGTGTGGTGTATTTTCTGTGGCAAATAAATGTAAGGTTGGACTAAATGAAAGATCATTGACAAATGAAAGGTCTAAATGGTCTCGTTGTAAAGATGTAAAGGTCTAAAATGGTCTAAATGGGTCTTCCTGGTGTTGGCTCAGTGGTTAGGGTAGCGGCTTGGGATCCAAGGATCTTGAGTTCAAGCCCCGTTGGCCACTGAATTAATACACACCAGGGGATTGACTCAGCCTGTCATCCTTCTGAGGTCGGCAAATTGAGTACCAGCTTGCTGGGATATTTGAGCCATTCGAGGTCAGAAAATCATCTATGGCAGCGGGTAGTTGAGGCACGAATTAGCGACTGCTAATATACTTGCAGAACGGTATGAAGTGCACTCCGCCTTATGGGGGAGACCGGTTAAAGCGAACACGCGATCTACAATAGGACTGGCAACACTGTAGATTATTTCTGCCATCGAGAGGCAAAATGCCCGAGTACGCTCGATCAGATGATGAAATGGGTCTTTTCAGTCATCTGGGTCTTTTGGGTCCTTGACTTTTCAGTCATCTAGATCTTTGGGGTCTTCTGGGCCTTATGCGTCTTGGGGTCTGAAAGGGTTTTCAACAGTTGAAGGAGTCTCGCAGTCTAAGGGGTCGAAAAGGTACATTCCAATAGTACGTAATTAGAAGACATACGTGTGTGAAGTCAGGTGCAACTGACGTTCAAACAGTACATAATTAATAGACATATAGTCACACGACTTCATGGCTTCATGGACTGACCATGCTTCTTTTTTTTGTATACATTGTCGAGAATGTATGAGAGCTAACACACAACGCACAACAAGGGGAGCAGGAGAGAAGAAGGGCAGGAGAGGGAAGGACAAAACAGTGGGGAACAGAGACATTAGGAGATCTATGGAAGAGAGAGGGATCTATGGAAGAGAGCCGAAGAAGGACTTTGCATGACGGAGGATGGCCAGTCGTTGACTGGCTTTAGAGGCCAGGTAGGAAATGTGGCTTTCCAGGAAGGATCATGCAGATAGTGAGACCCAGAAGCTTGAATAAAAGGACTTCTCCAGAGGATTATTGAGAAAGTAGATGGGGGGGGGGTTCCAAACGGTCCTTTCAGAGAGAAATAGTGAGAGTGTGAGATTTGTCAGGATTGAAAGACATGTTCCACGTGTTGGACCAGTTTCTGATTTTATCCAGATCTGCAGAGAACGAAGAAGCTGATGCTTGCTGGACTGAGGAATGACAGGTGGTACAGCAGAGGGTGGAGTCATCAGCAAAGAGATAAAAAGGATTTTCCAGAGAGTCTGAGAGATCATTGATGAAAACCAAAAAAAGAACAGGGCCCAGAACGCTAACTTGAGGAACTCCAGCCTGGACAGGAAGAGGGGGATGAGAAAATTCCATTTAAGGCCACACATTGGCTGCAACAGGAGAGGAAGTCTGTGAGCCATGAGTGGAGATGGCCT
>JAXMNL010000490.1:31222-42676 GCA_035128595.1 Eptatretus atami | reverse complement strand
AAGAGAGAGATTTAGTCCGCACCGTTCCATTTGTGCCGCAGGACTGCTGTAGCAGCCGCAAGGAGACTGTGTTTGTGCAGCCCAATGCCCGTTGGTGGTTCATTGTGTTTCATTTTAAAAGGGGGACGAGCTTTGGAGACGTGGCGAGCAGGCCGGCCACGTTCCCTGCACCTGCATTGCATGAGCAGAGACTGCATGCGAGCAGCCTTGGCTCCCTGCTAACTGCTTTTCTCTTTTGCAGAGTCCATTGATCCGGGCCAATCGGTTTAGTGTAAATCTTTAAGGTTAAAGATGTAAATGCTAATATGAGTGCGCCCGGCATGTATGTCTTAGCGCGGGCAATTTTATTTAAAGCTAAGTCGTCGTGAGTGGGTTTGTTTAGTTCAGTTACTCAGCCTCCAGGTTATTTTTTTGGGGAACAGGAATACATATGTCGCACTCAGGGATCCGAAGGTAAACGTACTAGGGGAGAATACAACATGATGCGTCACGAAAATTGACAGACTCGGGACGAGTCTGTAAAAAGGGGGAGGGGGTAAGTTGTTACGGCTGTGAAAATTCGCATTACACCATAAAGGGGCCCTCAGGTGAGATATCTCCATAGGTACATGTGTAGTTAGCCAAACCCGTTGTATAGAGGGAATTTATGTGATCCATCTGGCTGGCGACGCTATTGAGTTCGCCATTTTTCTGTTCTATCTTTTATTCAAAACAACAGCATCTCAACAACCACCGCATCCCACCAACGCGCCACAAACTACAACGACGCCACCTCCACACCTAAGCTCACATCTATCGCTTCTACAACCATTCGCAACACCACCGAACCTTCGCTTTACCTTCACAAAACTTCATCCCAATCAATCGGCTTCTACGGCCAATTCCCGAAACACCACAGTTCACCAAACATCGTGTTCCTGGAGCGTTCGGCCATGTGAGGCGAAGATGCGATCCGCGGATCGGAATGGTTCAGACACCTTCTCCTCCGTCCATGGGCAAGCGGCGAAGCGGCTGGCCCCGTCCTCCAGCGCGTGTAGGTGAATTCCGTCTGGGTCCGTCTATGCAAATTTAGGATCAGGGGAGGTTCACGTCCATATTTCCCGGAACCAATGTTGACGGGGGGGGGGGCGGTGTGGGCCCCTGCCTCAAATCGCGTCTGATCCGGGAATCTGCATATGGCGCCTCCTGGAGCTATAAATGACGAGCGCAAGGCGACTTCGCGAGGAGAGTGTGGACTGGGGAGTTGGTTGTGAGAGAAGCGGAAGGGTGGAGCGTTGCGCGTTGGGAAGCGGAGTGGAGTTGAGTCTGGAGAAGGGGGGTGCGCGCGTGGAGCTGCAGGCGGCGGGTCGGAAAGGAGGCTCTGGTCCGAGGCAAGGAGGACAGGCGGTCGGCGAACGAGGTGCGGTGTGGGGGATGCTTCGTCTTTGTCGGGGACCAAGCCAGCCAGCCACTCCTCTCCCCAGGGCATCCAAAATTTCCGCTTCCCCGGCTAAGATAGTGCAAAGGGGGGCCCGTTCCTCCACCTACCCAAACTTGGTGCCAACTGAGCACGCCAGTTGGGCACGGAGTCGGGGCACAGCGGCGAACGGACACTTCGCGGCTTGCCG
The DNA here is from genome assembly GCA_035128595.1 of Eptatretus atami. Lineage (NCBI taxonomy): Eukaryota > Metazoa > Chordata > Myxini > Myxiniformes > Myxinidae > Eptatretus > Eptatretus atami. The sequence goes on along the minus strand of JAXMNL010000490.1, from coordinate 41,069 downwards.
CAACGCGTCACGAGGACGCGGGTAAGACCTCCCGGTCTCGCGGACACTGGCTGCTCCTCTAGGTCCCGGCACATTTGGATAGGGCATGTCTGCCTCCTTGGGTTGTGTAGGGTGGCTTCCTTCTTTTGCTTTTGTGTAAATGTGTTTGGCGCGTGCTGTGAGATAAACCCTATGTAAGTGTTGCGTGTGTACGGTATAGTCGGTTTTAAATGCTTTCTTACATTTGCTTTTGTGCATTTTTTGTATGGCCTGTTATACGTGCTTTTCCGTTGTTCCGTAATAAAATGCTTGCTTGTTGAACTGTGCCCGTTCGCTTGTCTTTGTCTCTATTGAATCTCCATCCTGCTTCACGTAAGGGGTTCGTAGTGGGTGCAACATCCGCGTAATAATGCGAACCGTAAAGGCGGACGATAACAATCCGCTCGGTATTCACTGTAAGACGGAACGGACCGCTTAAGCGGTTCGTGTCTGAGTCGGCCTGTGGGTGGTACGATCGCCCGGTCGACCATATCGCGCAGGTATCTTAGGTAGGATCGATTTTGGCGAGCAACCCTAATCTCTGCGCGGGTGGGCAATTGGCACGATCCGTGGTGAGGTTTAAACCCCACCCGTGAACTAGCTCCGGCGTGTTCCGAGAGGGTCACGATGAATTGTCTCGGTGGCGACGTGCCGCGATTCCAGTTACGTGGGCCGTTCGCGACGCCGGAGGGCGCAGAATTCGCAAACAATATACATATAATATATAATATATATATATTAATATTATATATATATTATAATATATATATAATACATTTTAATTAACTGCGCAAGCAAGAATAAAATTTTAAATTCGAGCTTGGGTTCAATGCTTCTTTGGGTGTTGACTTCGAGATGCCATCCTGTAATGTATGTATATATATATATATATATATATATATATATATTATATTGTATAGTATTGTTTTTACAAGAAATGGCCTTATTGGACTCTAAATAATCGGATTACGCTCAGATCCCCATTAAATGCATGTATATGCTGGGTTGTTTGGTAAAGTGGAACGTTATATGTGTGTCGGGAGGTGTAAGAGGGCTGTTTTTATTGTTTTGCGGTGGTGGTGGAACGAGAGCTCCGCTCTTATTGCTTCCCATCCGGACGAGGCCCCCGCCCGTCGGTCTGGGATGGTGTGGCCAAGGGGAGGCAGGTGGAGCTAAGGGGAGGAGTTTTTGTCGGCTTCCACCGAGAGAAGGGGTCCTCGTGTGTCGAAGGAGCGAACGAGAGAGAAACTAAGGAAAGAAAAGAGTATTGTGTGTGAAAAACAGTCGGGTTTTCGAGGCGTGCTCGGAGTGGCTTCGAAGCGAGAGAAACGAAGGCTTCGTAAAAAAAGGTTGAGTGTGTGGAAACAGTCGCTCTTGAGGTGTGCTCGTGTGTCGAAGCGAGCGAACGAGAGAGAAACGGAGGCTTCATAAAAAGGTTGAGTTTTGAGAAACGGCAGTCGGCTTTGAGAGGCTGCCTGCACGTCGAGTCTGCCTTTTTGGGCTTTGAGAGGCTGCCTGCACGTCGAGTTGGCGATCGACTCTTATGGGCAGGTGATCGACAGGTTCGGCCTGCGTCTGGCCGCGGAGCCTCTGTCCTTACTCACCTCACGGCTCGACACGTGTTGTCGATCTGCCTGCGGAGCTCGGCGCCTCGATTTGGGCCTTGTCTGAGGAACAGGCCAGGCCTGGATTTGTATGCTGGACCGTGAGAGAGATCAGCTGAGTCCCATCGTCGACCTTACGTGGGGTCCGAGCGTGCAGTGCGAAGGAGGCAAGAGTACGACGCCTCCATTTCGCCACGCGGCGCGTTCGAGCTGGGGTTCGAATCCGTGGACATCCGCCTGTTGCGAGCGACATTCGGGCTTTTGACACTGTCCTCTCGTCCATGAAGCATCACCAAGTACTCTGTCTTGTCTTGCATGCATGATGTCTGTCTGTCTGTCTTTGTCTGCATGTTGTTTAAGCCATATCTCGGTAGCGACCCCCTCGAAACCTGTATTCCGTGGTTCCCTAGTTAAGAACGGGTTGAGGATTGTTAATAAAAACATTGTCGTGAAATTTGCTTGTGTTGTGACCCCGATGTTCCCCAATAAATCTAGTTGATTCGGATGAAGTCGCCGCTATGGATTAATTCGTGTCGCGTCGAGGAACGATCCGTTCGATTGGCATATAAAACCAAAATGGTTAATGTTACGAATGTCGCCCGACCGGCGTTGACGATCGGCCAGTAACTCGCCTAACTCATCGCACGTCGCCCACCGGACGGACAATTCTTCGTGACCCTTCGGACAACCCGGGAGCAGTCACGGGTGGTGGTTTAACCTCCAGATCGTGGCTCCCAAATGTGCCCCGCGCAGGATAGGGTTGCTCGCCAAATTCGAAATCTACCGAAGTACCTCCCAATGGTCGACGGCGATCGTTACCAACGCCACAGGCCGACTCCGAGCACGAAACGCTTAACGTCCGTTCCGTGCTACAGTGATACCGAGCGGTGTTATCCGGCCTTACGTTTCAGATTAATATCTCGGCGATGTTGCACCCACTACGAACCCCTTACGTGAATGCAAGATGGAGATTCAAAGTGGAGAAAAAACGAAGCGAAAACGGGCACAGTTCACAAGCAAGCACACCCCTTTTATCCGCGGGCACACGAAAGCAGTATATCAGCCCATACAGAATCAAAATTGCACAGAAAGCAAATGTAAACAACCGACTACCGCGTTTACACACGGCAACACTTAAACATTCTACTTCCAGACGGCGCCAAACACACATTACAACAAAAGCAAAATAAGAAAGAAATCACCCTCCAACAAGGAGGCGACAGGCCCGTAGGCCAAATGTATGCGGGGGCCTGAGAGCGGCCAGGTCCGCGAGACCGGGGAGGTCTTACCCGGTCCTCGTGACGGTTGGCGGCAAGCCGAAAGTGGGTCCGCGCGCTGTTGCCCCGACTCCGGGCCCCTGCTGCTGTTGGCACATTGGGTGGGTGAGGACGGGCCCCCTTTTGACTATCTCAGCACGGGTGGGAAAGGGAAATTGTTGATGCCCGGGAGGGATGGCGGCTGCTTGGGTCCCGCGATAGACTGAGCGATGCCCCACACCGGCAACCTCGTCGCCGACGCCTTCCTCCTTGCCTCAGACCCGAGCTCCTTGCCTGCAGCTCCACCGCGCGCACTTGACTCAACTCCACCAACGCGACGCTCCTTGTCTCCAAAAGCAAACTCCTCGACGACTGTATTCTCCGCCTTTTATAGCCGGCAGGAGAGCCGATATGCAAATTGCGGATCAAAAACCGATTGGAGGCGGGCACGCACCCTCTGTTCACCATTGGTCGGGGCAAAAAGGGCGTGAACTTCCCGGAGCCATATTTGCCATAAACGGACTTCACTATCCGCTTGGGGCGGGGCCAAGCCGCCTCCGTCACCCATTGGAGGAGGGGAAGTGGGCGTGAAGCGTTTCTGATCTGATTTCCCCTCGAAAGGCCGCCATTCGCGCTCGCGGCTCGGGGCGTTCGGCACCAATCGCCGAAGGCGGGCCCGAGATAGCCCGACGTCAGTTTCACAGTGGTGCGGAATGGCCTAGAAGCGATGATGTGGATTTGAAGTTGATGAAGTAAAGGCGAAGTGTGAGTGCTGCGTTGTGTAGTGGGGTTGGCGCTGTTGGGGATGGCGTGGTTGTTGAGATGCTGTTGTTTGAAATAAGATAGAGAAAAGGAAAACGACGTAACTCAAAGCGTCGCAGCCCGTGATTCACATAAATTCCCTCTATACATGGGTTGGCTAACACACATGTACTATGGAGATATCTACCTAGGCGCTTTATGGTTGTAATGCAAATTCCACAGCCGTACACTATATATATATGATATATTAAATATATATAAGTATATATATACAGTCATTGCCCCGCTTAAACTGACGTTCTGGGCCAACGACGGATCGCATATACGACGGATTGCCAGCTCTGAAAAAAAAAAAAAATGAAAAAAAAAAAATGTAGCTGAAAATTCTATCGCCGAGTTGATGTTGCGACGTAGCGCTGCCAGTCGTATAAAATAGCACATGTACAATTATGTTACGTGTACAGTAACATAATATTCGAAATGATAATAAAACGACAGTGTGCCCTGTGTATAATGCGATCGTTTTAGGTCCATAAATTCATCGTCGAAAAAAAGACAGGGTCGTGCTAATCGGGATAAGGAAATCGCCTTCAACTGAACCAATTTTGCACGTTTACCTTCCAGCAAGTAAATTACTTAAATTGTAAGAATTCGCGAATAAATCGTTGTTACAGTCGAAATTAAAACACAAATTTCTTTGGGAAGCTTTCTTTGTTAAACAAATCGCACTGTTCGAAATATAATCACAATTGACAGAGTCTTTCTTCATTTGAAATTATAACATCGATGCATGATTACTATTTATAAAACTCAAACGTATTTTTCTCTTATAATCGGATGCGAGAGGAGATTGAAGCATTCTGCAACCACCGATGGCCGTCATTGAACGCACAAAGGTAAATCTAACGTGCCGTCTCCTCTGTCTCTCTTGGATGCTGTTTACAATGCCACAGTATTCAGTCAGTAACATGCTTTACAGTTTGTATCGGGAGCAATAGGCTATACCAATAGCCTAGTGTGTAGTTTTGTGTAAGTAAGATGATCAAACGAAAACGAAAAAAAAAAATGTTCGCACAACGACGACGTCGCTTAACGACGCGTTTCAAACGTAACCCCGTCGTTAAGTGAGCGCTGATTTATATATATAATTTAAATATTATAGTATATATAATAATATATATATAATATAATATATATATTATATATATGAGAGATTCAACTATTTCGGGGGATAGCACTCTCCGAGCTTCTTCCAATTACATCATTGGAGTTCTTGTGTTGCTTTCCGTGTGCAACATATGGTATTACAAATAAACAGTTTTCTCTCAAGTACATTGAGATCTTCATGCTTAACTGCAAGGGTGATCGATGCCTCGAAATAAGATAATATATATATATATTATATATATAATATATATATATATATATTATAATATATATTTGTACATATGATAAATCTGGGTTCTTATTGTTTGAAGAAGTACATTAACAGTTCTTGACAAGACACATATACACGTTGCTCAGCAAAATAATACACCCCTTTGAAAAGTAAGATTTTAATCAATATCTCAATTGACACACAGAATAATTTCCAAAATTTGACAAAATTGAGTTTTAGTGAACATTTATTTAACTCATAACATGACTTGAAAATAAGGTAAATAATATAACTTAGATTACAAAATCTTCGTTTTACTCAAATAGTTGATGTAAAAAAATGGAATACACCCCACAACAAAAACTACTACATGCTAGTATTTGTATGACCTCATGATTTTGAAGGACAGCACCAAGTCTTAGCATGAATGAACAAAGTTGGCGACATATTGCAACATCTATCTTTTTCCATTCTTCAAGAACGACCTGTTTTGAGCCTGGATTGCATGATGGAGAGTGATGCTTCAACTTGTCTCTTCAGAATCCCCATAGGTGCTCGATTGGGTTCAGACAGGACATACTTGGCCACTGATCACTTTGACTTTCTTCTTCAGAAAGCAACATGGCCTTAGATGTGTTGTTTTTGACTTGTATGTTGGAAAAGGCATGACGACCAAGGGCAGGAGTGATGTAGCATCTTCTCTTTCAATATAGAGCAGTACATCTATGAATCATGATACCTGTTCAATGAAATGCAGCTCCCCGACGACCAGCAGCAACCATGCAGCCCCACTAAGACACTGCCACCACGCACTGTCACTTAGCACCATTCATTTTCTTTTGCTACTCCTCACCTTTGCGAGCGCCATACAGTTTTGAAGCATCAGTTCAAAAACAAATTTATCTTGTTCTCATCACTCCAGAGTATAGAGGTCCCTAGTCTTCATCTTTTTTTAGCATGGGCCCTGGCAAATCCTAGCGGGGCGTTTTTTGTGCATGGCTTTAGGACAGGCTTCCTTCGTGGACGACACCCATGCATGCCATTCCTCTGCAGTGGTACGCCGTATTTTGTGTCACGGGGAAACAGTCCAACCCGTTGGCTTTCTACTTCTTAGCAAGTCAGAGAACTTCATAGGCGATTTTCTTCAGCCCTTCTCATCAGAATACGCTTCCGCAAGTGTAATTCCGTGGACAGCCTGGACGTCTCGTGAGATGTTGCAGTGCCAATTGTTAAATTTTTGTATCACTTTTGCTACCATATTCTGACTGATGAGTTAAAGCTTGCTGATCTTTCTGGTAGCCTTCACCTTTCCTTGGTAAAGAAATTATTTCTTCTCAGGTCTGTTGACATTCTCTTTCCATGTGTGCCATGCTGACAGCATGAAATTGGAAGGATTTCTTGTTAGTATCACCCTTTCATAGAATCAACTGTCTTGCTGGGAACCTCTTTAATGAATAGATTGGACTCCCCCCAACCTGTGGTTTGGAGATTATTGTTAATTAAATTTTAGTCTAAAATATAGCTTGCTCCTAAACTTTCATTGGGTTGTACTCATTTTGCAACATGTCTTAATGAATTTGTTAGGAAAATCCTTTTTTGTGTGTGCAAATTATAATCTTGTTGCAATCAATGCCCACATTTGTGGGTATGTGTTAGACCAGAGGAAAATGTGGATTCTGAAAGGAACTAAAAGGTTTTCTGACAAAATCTTCGGGGTGTATCATTTATGTGAGCACTATATATATATTATATATATATATATTATATATTTAATAATATATATATTATATATATATATATATTTCGAGCCCTTTCCTGTTGCAATGGTGATGGACAGGTTGACGGAGAGATCAGAGTGGAGTCTCCATGACTATTTGTTCGCGCGATTAATCATGGATCTGTTGAGTAAGAGTAGGGACAGGCTGAGGGAGCTCTGAGAGGTGGAGTCACGCACGGAGAGAAGGAATGATAGGTCAGTCGGAAGTAAGACGGATTACATGGCGTAAATGAGAGGGAGGGTGGTGTTTGTGCGTTGCAAAGATTGGGGGGGAAGGGATGAGGTTAAATACTTGGGATCAACTGTCCAAAGTAACGGAGAGGGGGAGAAAAGTGAAAAAAAGAGAGTGCAGGCAGGATGAGTGTGGAGAGAGTTGCAGGAGTGATTTTGACAGAAGGGTAGCTGCAAGAGTGCAGGGGAAGTATATAAGACGGTAGTGAGACCAGGCTATGCTGTATGTTTGGAGGCTGTGCGCTACAAAAAGACCAGGAAGCGGAGTGGAGGTGTCAGAGTTAAAGAGGCTGCGATTCTCGTTGGGTGACGAGATGGACAGGCATTAAGGAATGAGTATATTAAGGACAGCGCAGTAGACGGTTTGGAGAGCAAGTTAGAGGCGAGATTGAAGAGGTTTGGACATGTGCTCAGGAGGGAAGCGGAGTATATCGGAGAAGGATGTTTGAAGATGAAGCGCAGCAGTGAGGAGAAGAGAGGCCAAAAAGAGTCATGATGCGGTGAGGTGGACATGCGAGTGGTGGAGTCAAATGGAAATGTGGAGGATTAGAGCGAAATGGGACGGTTGATCCGCTGTGGCGACCCCTAAGGAGCTAGCCGAAAGAGAAGATAGATAGATATATATAAATAGTATATAATATAATATATATATATATATATATATATATATATATATATATATATATATATAAGCCTGGTGTTGGTGCAGTGGGTTAGTGCAGTGGCTTGGGATCAAAAGATCCTGAGTTCAGCCCCTTGGCCCACTGAATTAAACAACCAGGGGGTTGACTCAGCCTGTATCCTTCTCGAGGTCGGCAAAATGAAGTACCAGTGTACTGGGTCCGTTGTATACCCCGGTTAAATAGAGTACCATATCCCTGTGTCGTAAGAGGCGACCAGGGTTGCATCAGGAAGGGCATCCGGCGTAAAACATGTGCCAAATCACTATGCGGATCATACGGATATCCCATTGTGGCGACCCCTCACGGGAGCAGCCAAAAGTAAGAGAAGAAGAAGAATATAATATATATATTGTTCGGTTTCGCGCGTGCGGGAGGGATTCGGCGTGTGCAGTCAATCACTTTTCCGTACCAGTTTGGGTTTTCGCCACCCACGTCTCGACAGCCAAATTTGTTTAAAACAGATTTCGGCGTCACCCTAACCACCGCCGTCTCTGGGTTATAATGCCGGCCGGTTCGGCAACAAATTCTCGGTTACGCGTCTCGAATCACAATACCAAAATACACCTGTGCCTCCACTGTGGGGAATAAGACCCCGGTTACAGACTGGTTTTGTTCAAGGACCGAGCGGAGTCTACCAGTCTGTTAAACAATTTTGGGTTTTATATCCAAATCGACGCGATCGTTCCTCGGCGTGGCACGAATTAATTCAAAGCGGCAACTTCATACGAATCAGCCAGATCTATTGGGGAATTTCGGGGAACACGACACAAGCAAAGCATTTACGACAATGTTATAATTAACGACAACCCGTTCTTAACCAGGAGCTACGGATACGGTTTCAGAGGGAACTCGTACGAATAAACCTTAAACGACATGCAAACAAGACGAACAGCATGCAGGACAAGACACAGAGTACTTGGTGATGTTCATGGACGAGAGGAAAGTGTCAAAGCACGAATGTGCTTGGTGGACAAGCTGATGTCCACGGATTTCGATGCGCCCAAAGCTCGAGCACGCCGCGTGGCACAAAAGGCGCTCTTCTCCTTTTGTCGCACCGCCCCGCACGCGGGCCTCCTGCGTTCTGACCCCGGTAACAGCGACGGCACAAGACCGTCAGATCGATGCCGTGGCGTTTCAGCTGGTATTCGCACAAGTCCAGCAATACAAGTCCAGCCTGGGCCTGTTCACCAGACCAGCCAAATCGAGGTGTTCGGGTCCGCAGGCTGGGCCATTGGGATTCCAAACGTCGGTCGAGCCGTGAGGTGAGTAGGACAGTTCAGAGGCTCCGTCACTGGACTCCGGATGAACCTGTCGATGTGCTCCTTACGAAAGCCGATCAGCGCCCCACTCGGCGCTCAAGTTTCACCACTGCGGATCGCAGGACTCAGTGCGCTCAGGTTCAGCTTTCTCCCGGCCAGATTTCAACACTGCCTTTCCTTTGCTCGCTCGCCTCGAAGCCACTGCAGGTTTTACTTCTCAGTCTCATTTCTCTTTCGGCCCTCGCTTGTCCTCTTTTTTAGATGCCGCATCAAGGACTGCGAACTCACACACAGCCACCCTATCAGCCGATCGCGCCACACCGGCGCTCGTTTCACACCTGCTCCGGCGCACGCCTCGCCTCAAGGCCCTCTGGCTCCTCCCTTCAGTTTCACTTCCTTCTCTAGGCCACTCCCCCTCTCCATGCGCTGGCGCGACTAATTGTCCGGAGAGAGGAAGAAGACAGAAAGAACCACTCAGTTCCACACCAATGTACAACAATGAACAGTCCTCTTACACCTCGCCGACACACATTGTAGGCTCCAACCGAACAACCTGGTCATAACATTGCATTTAATGGAGGATCTGGTAATCCATATTTAATAAACACACTAAGGGCCATTTCCACAACAATATATATTATATTAATATATATTATATATATATATTTTCGGATCCGTCGGGACGGCATTCTCACCCGACTCTTGGCGCCACCCTCCCACGCCGGTCTCCGGGTTATAACGCCGCCGGCTCGGCACAGGCCTCGGTCACGCGTCGTTCAATCGCGATACCAAGTTAATCCTTGTACCTGACCAGTTGTGAAATAGAAAACCCCGTTACAGAATGGTTTGGCAGATGCGAGCGTTTTCTGCCAGTCGTAT
>JAXMNL010000490.1:6725-17962 GCA_035128595.1 Eptatretus atami | reverse complement strand
TTTTTCCGTTTTGCACGTATCAGCTGTATTGTTCTGACTCGTATTTCCACTTTTGGTTCTTTCTTTCTCTTTCATTCCTGTCCTTTTTGTGTGGTGCGTGGTCTGCTTGGCTACCTTCTCAATTGCGCTTTTGGGTACGGTTCTGGAGGGTCCGGTCCATGTGTCTTCAGGCGCTCCTCGTTTGAACCTTGATGTCACCAGTCGCCGGGCTGGATGACTGGCTGATTCCTCTGCAGCGGGTTTGTCACCCTTGTTGAACTGAGTCCTTCTTTCACAACCTTTGTTGGGCGCCAAGGTTAATCTTCATGAATAGGTCCATATTTTTATGACATTTTTATCTTTCTATCTAGTGTTGGCTTATCCTTGGTGGTTGCTGGCGTCCTCGAGTCCTGAGCGTTGATCCTTGCCCGACCCAGGGGCTGAGCCTGTAATCTCCCCCAGTGGCAATGACTGTCTGGTTAGGTGCAGCTCGCGGCAAAGCCCCCTTGGCCCCAAACAACCATGATGCACCACAGCCAATGGCAGACTACTAATCCCCCTTTTGCTCGTTGGCATTTTTGCTGGCGGGCGAATTTTGGGAGGCACACCTTCCTCTTGGACTTCTCTTGTTCTGTGTTGCTCACATTTCGCTATTCCGTTTCACAATCATTTTCAGATGTTTTTTTTGCGCCACTAATCTGAGTTTATGTTCCCCCCGTGTGGACTCTTTTTGTTACCCATCTTTGCTCACGTGTTCCATACTGCTAATGTTACTTCTCCATCCATCTTATTGGGACTACTCTATGCAACGGTTTTGCGTGCGCCCAAGCGTCTCCCTGGCTAATTGGACTCTGGAACAGGTCCCACCTTGCACTTCAGGTTACTATGTCTGCTTTAGCCATCCCAGAAACCCTTTTTTCTCTTTGTTCTGGGCCCTCGGACTTGCAGGAACCCGAGCATCCATCACATTTCTCGAGGTTCCACCACTGTCATATGTATTGGGCTGGCACGTTGTAATGCCCTTTGCGCCTTGCTTGACAGCCAGCTGCACCCAAGGGTACATATGCCTCTTGGGCATTTGAAATCTGGCTTTGGCCAACACTGAACCTCTTTTAATACTTACCACACATCATAAAAAATACAGCCGCCGTTAATCTTTTCAGTTATTAGAATTTGGCATACATGACTTAATGCCTTCCTTGCTTTCATTGAATGCTTGGTCTATGATGTGTTTCGTTATAGCTTTCCCGTTTCTTTTTCTACTCAGCAGCAGCTCAGTCGCAGGCTGCTTGACCAGGAGGCTCTCATGACCGAGTTTCATTGTTTGCTGACATGATTTCAGTGGCGATGCGAACTGCGAGTGTGGTTATTATAGCTTGCGAGACTCGGGGAAGCGTCTATCTTCTCGCTGAATAATTTCGAGAGTCTTAGGTCATTGGTTTTTCAGCTGTCGCCTGATTGATGAGAACATCTGCATCAAATTCTATTCTATTGCTTGCTGTCATTCACTCAGCACGGTGTTACCTTCACCCAATTTCACTCTTTTATGTCGTTGGTGCTCGTTTATTGGCTGCTGCGTTCGTTAACGGGGACTTGCGTCCATTTCTCTGGGTGACGCTCGCGCTTTGAGTGTCCCTTCATGCTATTTTTATGGATACCAATTTCTGTCGTTGACGTAATCGTAGTTTGAAACCTTTATACGGTTTTTGTTCATCTCCTTCGGCTTCGTGTTCTTCTTGCCCCTTATGTACCATTGTGGGGTCTTTGTTTATGGCTTGTACTCAATTGCAATTGTTGTTTTTGCAATCTCACCTCTACCCAATCTCTTCCCTAAAGTCTCAGTAGTTGCGATTTTAATTCTCCATTCAGAATTATTCTCGGATTCATTTGCTCTATCTCATTCATTTCGTTTCATAGCGTCCAGCATGCGTGCAGTGTGAGGTTTGATCGTTCGTGCCTATTTTTCCATATTTCGGTTGTGAGGCTCCAACCCATTTCTATTCAGGGAATTGGTTTTGAACTCGCTGCTATTTCTTTTCTTTTCCTTCCAAGGCCTTTCTTCCCAAGCGAGAAATCAACAGTCATCGGGAACAATGGTAAAGTCTTCAACAATTTTATTATACTATTATTGACCTAGTCGGATCACGCGTCTTGTCTCACTCGATTCTGGCTTGAGTCATTTTGCATACTGTCTCAGGATTGTGCACGTTAATCGTTCATATCTAGCTACCAGCTGGGAATCCAGTACGTTTCTCCGAGGGAGCTGACGTACGCGGTTAATGCCTCGCCTGTTTTGCGAATTTAACGCATGGCATGTGATTTGATGTCCATGTATATTTGTATGTCACATTTGTTTTTATCACGCAGACTCATGTCCGATCGGAGCCTGACACAGACGCTCACGAGCAAAAAAACCGCTGTTTGCTGCCTCCTTGACCCCTCCTGACACCTCGTTGCTTGGATGACTTTGCCGTTTCAGCTTTTCACAAAGCAATAGTATTTTCCGCACACCTCTCTCTTTAATACAAACATGGAGGTTCGTGTCTAATAGTGAACAACAGCCTTCCTGCGCATTTCCACAGGAGTGTCCATCAGTTGCGCCACGAAAGATGCTTTTTTACGTTGTGGAGTGATTTATATTCTCTTGCACATGCCATGGTAACCTGCGCACACCAGACGTAACCGTTATTGTGCCTGTTTTTTGTATGCCTCAGCCGGGTTGTGTTTCATTGATTATGGTGCCTTGGAATCATAGCGTCTGATCCTAGAATCAAGCATTTCTTCGGCGTTCCCATTAGTTTATCCGAACATAAGGTTTTTACTGATTTTTCAGTTTCAAGTCCAGATAATTCATCCATGTTCGCTATTGCTCTCACAGAGAGCAGTTTTTGGCCACTATTCCAAAGCACGATTGGCCTCCTCGAGCCTTCCTTCCTTATCACGGCAAATCTTCGACGCGTCTTTGCGCAGGCATTCTACGGGGTGGTGTTCTTGGCTGCCCTCCTTTTTTTCTCGTTATCTGATTTCTCCACTAAGATGTTTTGTTATTATTTTTTCCCAAGAAACAGTTTGTTCCGAAATAAAGCTTCGAGATCGGTTCGTAATGTGTGGGCATGGTGAAGATACTGGCCGCCCACCCTTTTACCTTTCTAGTGCAAGCTACATCTTTCCCATTCACTCCACGCGTGGTATCCTTTGCTTCCTGCGCCGTTTTTCATTGTTTTCAGTGCAGTGTCACAAGGAGCCCCTTTGCTTTATTTCTACGATCTTTGCAGGTGCATGTTTCTTCCAGAATTTCGCTGTTCTTTTACGGTTGATATACACGACATGGCTTGCGCAGTCTCGTCTCCCTGGCTCTGTGATACCTTGAACAATTCTCTTCATGGTATAGTGGTGTGGTCGTGGTGCCCTCACCTCTCTGGGTACCGGTCTTGATTATTTATTTTTCCCGAACACTGCCATCAAATCCTTACCTGGATGTCAGGACTATTGCTTAACAGCGCCGCGACCGGTCGAACTGTTGATATTGTGCGCTGCTGAGCAGGTCCCAGTGGTTTGATGGCTGGGTTGGGATGTGGTACTGTATCGGTGTTGATACTGTGCCCCAGTGCTGACGAGAACGAAGCAATGATGGCCATGTCCTGTTACTTCTGGCTTTGGTGGCTTGGCATGTAGCTCACGCTTCCTTGGCGTGCCGCGTCGCACCTTCTATTGACTGAGCTCAGACGTTACCCGCCAGGTTGGCTTGCTTCGGCTGCGCTTGATTTCTATTGTTTCCTCTTGCCATAACCATCAGCGATTCACTGGCGTTTTTATTGGTTGTCTATGGGTCTGCACATCCGCAGCTTCGCCTATTGAGTTGGGGGTCAACGTAGGCTAGGTGGGTAGCCTATTGGTACTCCTTAGCGGTCATTTCTGTCCAGCTCCATTGTTCCTGCGGACCATTACATTGGGTCGGTAGAGGTGTTTTTCAAGATTCTATTTCCTCACTATTGCTGGCCTTCCGTGCGAGTTGTTCTTGGGTCTGATAGGCAGGCTCGCATTATGCCTCGGCCCTCAAACCTCCTGTTCAGGACTTAGGTGCTACCCGAAATTCTCTCTCCACTCTTATATTTCGGTTCTGGATGGGCAAGGGCAGAGGCAGAGGCGAACTGGGTGCGAACGAGAGTATATGTTAAACTGCCCGCCAGGTTACTTAATTCATTGGTCACCGCGAGCTTTTCTGCTTTTTGATCCCAAGGTCTCCACGCTTCTCCTCCATTGTCTCAGCTCCCGCTTCGTCTCCACAATGTGCGACGGCGTCGCGATCCACCCTTTCACCAAGGCATGAAACGTCGTGTACTGAGAGAACACACGTTTATTATGTTGCCCAAATACATGCGCCGCCAGGGGCAGCAACGCCAGGAACCAATTGCAATTGGGTTCCCGGAGGGCGTGCTCTGTCATTCGTCGAGCTTCTTCGTTGGTATACGGTTCTTGTTGGACAATGCTATCTGCAATTGGTCTTTTCTTTCAACGCTGCCAGATTGCTTTAGCTGGCTTATGTTCTTCAACATGAATAGCAAGCTACGAGGAAGTAAGTTCTCCTCAGTGCTGTAACAGCATTCCTTGTGGAGATTACTCAAGATACATCGTTCATCTTTACACTGGCGATTCCTGTTCCTTTGTGAACAGAAAGCAGGAATATATTTAATACTGCAGGCGAGTGATTGAAGTTGGGAGAACAAGCTTTAACAAGGTCCGAATCTCAACGTTTACATATAATATTTATTTATTATATATATATATATTTCTATTATTATATATAATATATATTGTTGCGGCGGGAGTGGGTAGGGACCCTATTGGGGGGGGGGGGCTATCTCGCTCCCACCAGACGCGCGGAATTGTAGGCCGTCGACGACGGTAATTTCGTGGCGGCGGGTCGGCTTAACTGAGTGGCGCCAATAACCTAACGGTGCCTTGGTTCTCCGTCTCATGGGTGAACGCGGTTCCGATTTATTTCACGTGATTTAAATTACCGGGGAACAGCTCTGGTCGCTTTGTCCGCGGATCCTTTACCGACAGTCGATGCAGGACCGAGCGAGCACTGCAGGACGTCTGGCTAAAGGAAGCATCTTGGGATAGTTCCGCTAAGCTGGGATTGGCATGCTGGACCATGAAGGAAAGAGCAACGAAGGCAGGGAACATTCTATATAATTTATTACAAGGGGCGGGAAAGGTATCGTGGTCATCATGGATATGGGGTGCGCAGCAGAGTAGGGATGAAAGGGTGGTGCGGCTAAACAAGAACTTATGGAAGCGGTACGCAGAGAGGCCTAACGAAGATATTAATACAATCTTGCTGCGGCTGACTTAAAGACCAGGTGCAGGCACCACACACACAACCACCAGAACCCGATGAAGAGGATTGACACAAGAAGGAGGAGGTGGGTCTTGTCTCTCGTTACTTGTGTCGTATTGATTGCGCCGACGCGCACCAATAGTTTCGGGAATGCTCCATGGTGCGGTACCGCTGCGTGGCTGCGTCGTTATCTTGTTGGAGATGCGTGAGGACCCTGGGTGAGGAGGGGCTTGGGGGGGGTGGAGTTTCAGAGCGTCTGCAGGTCTGGACGGAGTTCTAGTCGGTGGGCAGACCAAGGTGGGTGGTGACTCAGCGACGTGTGTGGGCGAGAGAGGGAGGGTCCGCGTGTTGAGCGGTCGGTCGTCGCGAGTTGCTTTGCGTGGGAGACGGACAGTCGGGAGAGCGTGTGGAGAGCGGACTCGCGCTGGCCTGTTTTCGGCGATTACTCTATTTTAATAGGCTCCCGCAGGTCTGGCCGCGGTGAGGCGGGCACCAGTTAAATTATTTTGTCATGACCCGTTATATATCGCTTGGCTGGATTGGGCTCGTAGCCACGTGCTGGCGTGTCGTGTCGGTGGTCGTGAGTGGTGGCAGGATCCCTTTCCGGCCACGGATGACCCATGCCGTCAAATATCTATTCGCTCGATATCGTGGCGCGCATGACACGATCGCCCAATGACTTGTCGTCCGATGATAGTGCCTTGGCCAAGCCAGTTCGGCGCTGCCTGGTGAGTTCGGTTTGAGCGAGTGGTTCTTGAGGGTTCCTAGGCGCGTAATGTCTGCACTTGTCGCCGCTGGTAGGCCCCCGACCAATCGGCGCTGTGGTGTCTCGAAATGCTGCTTGTTCTCTGTGCGTCTGCCGGAGTGTTCCCCCGTGGCCCGAGCGCAAAAACTGACTCTGCCGTCGCAGCTTCGCTGGCGGCAGAGCGCGGAGGAGACGTTCGCTCTGCGGGGAACCATCGCGTGGCCGCCAGTAGGGACAGGTACGTTGTTGATGGCGGACATGTCAACATCGTAAGTGGTGTCCCATTTTTGCCCTGCTCTTCCATGTAACAGTGTCGGCAGCGGCGCACGGGTTCTGCCTCTTCGGCACTTCACGTCCGTGCGCATCGTCGTTACACACTGGCGGTGTGTTCGCGTCCGATTCTGGCTTCCTGTGAAGGGGCGACGATCGATATAATTTGTCCGAATGGGTTGAAAGGAAGTGCCGCTTGTGCCTGACATCGCATCCCCCCAAAGTATGTGGCGGTTGGGTTGCCATTTTACTCTTATCGGCCGTTCGTGGGGTTTGGGATGGGAGCTCTGTTGCTGTCGTGCTTATGTTTTGGTGTTGGTTGCCTTTCTCAGGTGCTTTCTTCGTCTCTTCCGACATGTTTCCGTGCAGCGTGGGGTTTCGTGTTGAGGTGTGTTTCCTTCCTTTGAGTGGTTCATTTGCCGTGCGTTTGGTAGGGCTGTGTTTCTACGGGGGGTGTCCGGTATGCCTGCTTTGGCTTTGTAGGACCATTTCCAGCGAAGGTGGCTCAGATTTACTCTTGATTCAGAACAGAAGGTAGAAATGTGTTAGTACGATGATGAAGAAGAATGATGTAAGAACGCTAGTTATGAGTCCTTTGCACGGCACACCCTGTTGTCTCTCAACGCTAAACAAAGGGAGGTATTATCTTGTATTTGGAACATTGTCGTTGGGGATCACTTACTTGGTTGGCCATGTGTGCGTGTTTATCTGGATATATCTATTGTACCTCCTTATTGTTATTGTTGTATTACAATAATTGGTTTGTTGATTTGGTTGGTTTCCTCATTTCTCAGCTACAAAGGGTTGTGGCTGGAGTTGTGTTTTACCCATGTGTTGGCTGTCTGTTGAGAGAGTTTCTCAGCGTGGCCGAGTGGACAGTGGGTGTGGACCTCTGAAGACTTTTGATTCGATTTTAGTGGATCGATCAGTCCTGAGATTGTTTTTCTTCTTTGAGGTGCCTTTCCTCTCTTGGAGATTGGCGGCAACGAATATACGGTACTGATTGCATATCTCAAGTTGTGTGATGGTTGCGGAATTGCATGATTGGGTCGTCAAGAAGCCGATAGATTTTGGAGGTCCTGTCCCAATCTGAGCTATCGGTGACTACAAGTAATGTTCCGCTAGGTGTGCGACGGTTGTTGTTTAGTCTGAGTGCTGTCTTTGTTCATTATTGCTTTTATTTGCTTCGTTTTGTGATGCCTCATAATGTTAATCTCTTGCTTCACACTTTATATAATGGGAAGTGTTATATTGTCGTGTTCCGCGGTTACACGAAACGTCGATTCCTTGGAGGTGAACACAGCGAGTTTCCTCGGGTTATAGCCGTGTGGGTTGGGGGCGGCAAGGCGTGTTGCAGCATGGGGCCACGGGTTTATATTGACCACAAGGACAGCAGCAATCGTCATAATGGGTTTATAAATAAATCAGTGTTTCTAAATGGGGGTTCAAGGTTTTATGAATTGTCAAGCATGCGGTAATGAATGTGACGGTAACTAGAAGTTTCTATTTAGGCGTTTACCACAGCGTTCGTTACAGGGGATACTTCTATCCGTGGCTGGGGACAGTGAAGGTTAGATGATGTAAAAATTTTGCAGGTCTATAATTAATGTAGACCGGTGAAATTGCTAGCATGGTGGGAAGAGTTTGTGACGGTTGGACAATTTCTATTTATAGTCCCCAGATCAAGGACGTACGAGGCTAAGTGTGACGAGACGGGTGACGAGCAGGACGGATGCGATTATTAACGCGCGGGGATGTGCTGCTGGTGTAACATGTTGTACAAAGGGAGAAATACCTACAGACGTTTTAAACAGTTCTGATGGAAAAATGTGGTGACGAAGACACGCTGCGGGTCCACCACTAACGAACAGGAAGTCTTATTCCTGCTCAGACATACGTTTCTGGCATCCACAGAAGCGATTGCAGCACAAAACGTGCTCGTTCCGAGTTTAACCGGCCACAATTCACCCGCATCTCCGCCACAATCCACCCGGCAATCCGCGTCCCATCCACCGGGCAATCTCCGCCTACGTCCACCGGCATCTCGCCACAATTCACCGGCAAGCTCCGCCCACATACGGCATATCCGGCCACAATACATGGCGATCTTTCGCCATACACCCGGCATCTTGCGTTGGGCCTGCCGGTGAGTGTGCAGTTTTCGCTGCTTAGATGTTTGGTTCTGATCTCGTTGTCCATCCTTGCAGTTCTATCTCGCCACATCCCCGGCAAGTCTCCGGCCCCATCCACTCGGCAAATCTTACGCACAATCCCGGCTCTCGCCACATACCCGGCAATCTCGCCCAATACACCCGGCAAATCTCCCGCCCACTCACCGGCACTCTCCGCACAATCCCCTGGCAATTTCGCGCCAATCCACCCGGATCTCGCCCTCGTACACCTGGCAATTCTCCGCCCACATTAACCCCGCATTCTCGCAGCGCATCGTATACCTCGGCTCTAGCCGCTCCCTCACCGGCATCTCCGCAATACACGGCATCTCGCACGATAACCCGGGATTGCCACAATACTTCGGCATCTCCGCCCACTTACCGGAATCTCCGCCTACTCCGCCACAATAGTGTTGACAGAAGACACAGGCAGATAGCGCTCTATTAACGGCGCGTGTGCGCCGATGTAAAAGGAAGGCGGTAAAGATAAACCAAGAAATCCCGTCCGTTATGTAGGCTATTAGCTTTCGTCAGAAGTGGTCTCCTATGGCGAGGTTGATCGGAACCGCGTGTCGCTGCGCGGGACGACCGCAAATGGCGCGCAGCGCTCTTGGGCGGAGAGATGTAAGGAAGCATGTCGGCAGTGACTTATTCACACCGGGCTCGAAACACTGTGCAGATTCTTTCACGTTGCACTTGCGTCGCCACTCTCTGCTACAATGCGCTGGCTTCCCCCGATTGCACGTCTAGGCTTCCGAGGCACAACGGTCTCCGATGGAAGAGAACGGTCAATCGCCGATTCTTTCTCCGCGTGCGTGACAGTTTGCGCGGCACGACCGGATCGTTGAAGGCATTCGTTAGTGTTTTTTAGGATAGAAAATTGTGTTTTAGTGATGTCGTCAAGCGTACCAGCACGATAATAGTAACTTTATGGTGGTTATAGGTGGGGTAATTCTTGTGCTTCATTGTGGTAAACTTACATTTTCTGTTTGGTATGTTTTAAACTTTTTTATATTTCAATGGATTTATGGCTTTTAAACCACTAGAACACAAATTATTGCCTCTGATTGGAACTGCACAAACTCGTGTAGCAGTACCTTAGACAAAAAGTATTACACATCTCATGGCCTTGGTGTTGGCTTCATGGTAGTGGTGGTGGGCTTGTGGTCTAGGTTGACGTTCAAATCCCCTCAGTGTTGGACATTATCACGTGGATTGACCTCTGCTGTGATCCTTTAGGTCGGCAAATGAGTGCCAGCTTTGTGGTTCTGTGTTGGAGTTGGTGACTGTCTCGGATTTGTGCTAGTAAGGGATGCTTTAGCAGCAGCTTGGCTGCAGAGAGCTATGTCTGTGTGTTGTGGGTGCTCCAGCGGCTTATCGTCATGAGTATGGAGTTCATGACCTCGAGATCTTGACCGATCATACCTGTTGCTCATTGGCCTCTCACGCCAGGGGATATCGAAGATTCAAGAGAAGATCCGGACGGCTCATGCGATCAGACATGGGCGGAAGCACGAGCGAGATTTGAGACGTTATATGCTTTCCGCAGATGGTGCATTGGTAAGGTGTCTATATTGACATTCTGTTTCTTGTGTCTTTGATGATGTCTGTTAGCTGTATGTAATTTTATTTCCTGCCGGTGTCTCTTGGTTGGTCCTGTTAGTTTTCCATGTTTTTTAAGTGCTCACTGCGTGGACTTCCCAGAACCTTGCACAAATGTGAAACTGTTCTGACAATGTCTTTACGCTTCCCCCCCCCACCCCCCCCCTTCACATCTGGTCTCTCTAACTTCCTCGCTCTCATACCCGCAAGTCTCATCCTCCTTCCAACCTAAATGTAAGGTCCCCTCCCCCCTTCAAGCCTTCTCAACGCTTGCACCCACCCACACCCAGCCTCAACCCGCCCCCGTCCAGCTCCCCTCTTCGTCTGTCGCGCGCTACCAAAGTCCTGACCACCCCGTCGCCCCCCACCCCTCCTCAACACCCTGCACCTGGCTGTCCAATTTGCTTCAAACTTCCACCCAAACGTCGTCTACCCTCCTTACCTCGTGCCACTCTGAGTCATTCAGGCTTCCCACATCAATCGATTAATGTTTCTTCATTACCTGTTGAGAGGTAATATTTTACGTTTTCCTTCGCTGATTCTGCTTACTCACGTTTACGAACGCGTAATCAAATTCAAGTGTCTGTCCAGTTCACATTCCGCAGATTGCGGGCCCCAGTTGGTTGCCCTTCTCAATGTAACCTGAGTGGCTAATTTGTGCAATCCGAACAAAACCCTAGCTTTTCCATGCAGTAACATCGTAATCAATATGTGGACTTTTTTCTTTCGCATTGTGCAAGATTCACGAGTCTTCGGAAGACCTGTTAATGACATGGTTTCTATGGTGCTGGTGATCGAGTCTTTAAGAGAAATGTGAAATAGTAGCAGGACCTTCGAGGTAAAGCCGGCTTTGAGGAATGCCATCGTTGTTTAGACACAGAGCTGATCTGGTGGGCCTATTTAACGTACATCTCTCTCCCTGAGATGCATGAGTCCATGATTGGCTTACCTTCTCACTTGACAGCTACGTGGGTAACCAGTAATACCTGGGAGGGTCCGGTCCAATGTGTCTTCAGGACGCTCCTCCGCTTGAACACCTTGATGTTCACCCAGTCGCCGGGCTGGATGCTGTGGTGTTCCTCTGCAGCCGGGTCTGGTCACCCTTGTTTGACCTACGAGTCAAATT
>JAXMNL010000489.1:24046-30466 GCA_035128595.1 Eptatretus atami | reverse complement strand
GACACCGGCGGGGCCGAGAAGATCGACGATAAACAATATGGTATTTGTGAGGTTAATGAGTTACGTCAGGTTTAAGAACATTTTCATGATGTTGATAAGTCCAGGCAGTATTAATCATGGTCCGAGCCGCTTAATTTATTTACCTTATAACGCTGGCCAGCACCAAACCCCCATCATGGATAAATGTTTCTGCAGAGGGAAGCACATAGTGGGGAACAAAGACAACAGAGATCCGTGGAAGGGAGAGGGATGGGGCGGGGTACAGGGGTACACCGATGGTACTACAGGGATTTCAGGAAGGAAACAGGGATTTGAAGGAGTAGAATTTGGTCGTGGATTAAGCGCCAATCGTAAAACAATCTAAGATTTGGATGGGGGAAGTCAGGACTGGAAGGTGAAACTCCAGCCATGTTATTCAAGAGGGCCATGGAGGGAGGAGTAGAGGGCCGGTACATGAGAGTTAGTGTTGGTATATGTACTATTGTATACACAAGGCTGTGACAGGACGGGTGTAAACAAGAGTTGGCTTAATTGTACACGAGTGAGACTGAGCAGTCATTCGTGATTTTGGCAGTTCTACCAGTAGGGGGTTTTTTGGTGGACTTGAGCTCCCGGAAATATAGGGGGGACAGATTACACGAACAGGAAGGCGGGGGGGGGTTTTGGGGGGGTGGGGGGCGGACAGAGAGAAGGAGGTGGCATATGTCTTTGGTTGTGGAGTCAGTTTTTGCTACAACGTAGCTATTGTGGTCTGCTTTCGGTATCAGAGAGGCCATAGGACCGCTGGTCACTGCCTTGATAGGCTGGGCTCTAAGCACCTGGTTTTTGACTATTCTGCTAACGAGAGGGCAGTCTGTGTACCAGCAGAAGGTGTATCAGTGCCTTCACGTAGATCTGTGTGCTCTCTGGTGCTCGTTTTCTTCCTGCACTTTTTTGCTATAGTTTGCTTAATCACAATAGACATCAGGCTGCGTGCTCGTCATCAATCACTCCGGGGTGCCGGCTGGGGTTTGTGGGGGGAGGTCATAGGCAGATGACTGCAAACACTGGTTCTCCAGACGCCTAGTCGATGGTTTGTTTATTTTGATTCAATGCGGGGACTGAAATCACTCTGTCTTTGCTATCAATGCTGTGCGGTCAGGAAAAAAAACTTATGCAGCACTCTCAACAGAAACTTTCCATTCTCTCGGCGCTGTTTTGCTTCAACGGCTCGCATTTTGTCTTGCTTGAGGCTATGTCGTTTGTGTGTTCTAGCTCTATGCACATGTGATTGATGACTGCACCATGCCTGGACTCATGAAATCCTTGAACACCTTTTCCTTTGTTGGACAGGGAAGCATTTGTGTACCCGGTTTCATCCATCAGTGTTGAGTTGTTTGTGGATTTTCAAGTGTGATAAGTAAACTAAAAACCTCATGAGACAACCAGAAATAGTAGTGAGCGGGTTCTCCTACAGGTCTCATATCCCCATTGCGCGAGGACGTTCGGTCTTGGTTGTTCAGGTGAGCTGCAGCCGCTGTAGGAGCCAAGATGGACTATTGCAACGGGATCGTCTAAAATGCACTTTTCGAGACAGACTGAAACGTGTCCGATGAACGGTTTTCCCCATATTGTGTAGATGTCTACTGTTTATCCTGACTTGCTAATTACAAGGACGCCATGAATGCTCAATTAAATCTTAACACATCTAGGCATATATTTGTGTTAAGTGCTGTTTTCTGCGTCAGTCCCATTCAGCCTGCAGTGTTTGAGTCTGTCGCGCAGGGATTCTTCTTTGGTGAGTGGTATGCGCAAGCGCTGATGAACTTGACAAAGGACAATCTTCAGAACCCAGAACATTGTAGGTTTTCTCCGCCAGTGTGAGTTCGTGAGTACTGCATTTGTTTGGGTTCTGATTTTACGACACCGGTGCAACGGTTGGTTGTGTGATAATGCACTCAATGGACGAAATCCTCTCTTGAACACACAGAACAATTTCAACGTGTAGCGGTTTCTCCCAGTAGGCCATTCGAGGACTTCGATTGTGTTATTCACAAGGTTGTTTGAGATGTCGGAACGCGGGGAAATCCTTTGAAAACACACGCATTCCCTGTCACTAGAGACCAATTTGTTGCATGAGCCAGACGACTGTGTACAGGCTGTTTGTTCGAGCAGCCTGCTCAGCCTTTGTGAGTTTCGTTTTGTGGTCGGGCGGCGCGGGGCACTTTCAAGGATTGATGTCATAAGCAGTGAATCCCTACGAAAATGCGCGTCTCATGAATCGGTGTCACAAGGTGTAACAATCTGTGATTAAGGTTAATAGTGCTTCTCCCAAGGTAGTTGGTAGAAGTTTAGTTAGGTGTATTAAATTTCGCTGGGTCAATTGATAAGTCACGAGTTTGCGCAAAATCTTAAACACAAAGACAATTTGTACGATTTCTCGCACAGCTGTGAGTTTCTTGTCTCGTGTACTGTAGTTTGTCCAAGTGTTGATTAGCGAAGTCAAACAATCTTAAAACACAGGAAGCAACTTTTGTACGTTAGTTCTTCTGCTCCGCTCTGTATGGAGTGGGCTTAGTGCTGTGATTAGGTTTAGTTTTTATTAGCCATGGAATGAGTTATTTCATTAACGGTGTTATGAGAGATACACACGGATACACTATAAATGACTTGCACTTCGACACTTGAAGCACTTGTGATGCAATTATATTCACATGGTTACTAGGTGGTGAGTTCGGACTCTCTGTTTAGTCTACTCACATGAGGCACACGAAAATTCGACGACTTCGGGAGAGTCTGTAAAAAGGGGAGGGGTAGTGTTAGGCTGTGGAAATTCGCAGAAGCACAAGCATATAGGTCCTTGAATTCAGTTTATGCCGATAAGTCTTCCGGTGTGTGTTGAAGTGAATAGAGATTAATCTCGAATCTCTACACGTTGTCTGATCGTTGGAATCGTTTTGATCGGATAATCGTGTGCCCCGAAGTTGGTGAACGAACGGTTTTCATTTGTTTCCTCTGAAGAAACACGGACCGCTGTAGATATCTTTGCCAGTAAGTTTAGTTGTCTTATTACTATCCATGGTGTATGTATCTGTATGACACCAGGAAACGTCTAGTGGGACTAACTATCCAGTGCTCAACGGCTTCATTAAATGTGGGGACCTCACTTACTATCGAAATCTAGAATTAATCCGGTTCACAACCACTTCTCGGAGCACCACATTATTTACATCATATTGCCTAACTCAACTACCAACTAACTGGCTGCTAAGCATCCTTGTGAACCCTCTATCAATTATCTCACTTAAACGCACGAATTGTACCCCAACCACCCTTCCTACTGTCTGGGGAATTGTGTGAAGTTCGCCTCGATCTGCTCCAGGCCACGCCGTTCGCAGAACGATTCAACTTGGCACCTTGAGGTCTCTTCCGTAGAACATTCACAATATGGCTGCACCGAACTCACGCCTCTTTTCGCACAAGCAGAGAACCATGTGACCTAACGCATTGATTCTCTACTAACATAGTGATATCTGACTCTACTTGCTATTCCTTTCCTTACATATGGATCAACACGAGCTGGTGCATTCCCCAAACTAAGATACAAGTTTACACTCGATACTCGAAACTAGATTCAGCATGCATCAACTTTCTAACGAGAGGAATACTTTCTTTCGAAAGTGTTTACTGTCCTTTTTTCAAACATATATTTGCGTTGTCGCAGCGAACATCGGCGAGGTCTGAGCACTCGAAGGCATGTGACAGGCAGATCGCGTGGGTTTTACTTCGCCCGCGCGCTTTATTATTTTCCTGTGTGTCAGTTGTTTGTAGTTTTCGCCGCCAAGATACGAACCTGTCAAACCTTCGACATACTGATCAGTTTGTGCGCAAGCTTCGTATGCGTCGACGAGTATTCGTGATCAGGAGATCGAGAGGTGGGAGCCAGCGGGGGGATCAGAGATAGTAGGTGGAGGGATCAGAAGGCCACAAACTCTGAAGGTTTATCGTACTGTCATAGGGCTTATAAAATGGCGAGCGGAGGCAGCAAGACGCAAGGCACGTGATAGATACTCTGATTCAGAAAGAATCTACTCGCCAGTTGGTTCCTATCGGTTGCCGTTCGGAAGCGCACTGGAGACGGCATGGGATACGTTCTGTCAGTCGGTGGTGGGCACAGTGTAAATTTGATTGGAGCCAGGCGGAGTCGCAGTCCAAAGCCGACAGAGTCCACGTTTTTCGGAACACACGCGAGCGGGAGCACTGGCCAACGCTGCTGTGGCGCGCGAGTGTCATGTTGTGTGGCGGGAACGTGAGAGAGCCGAGAGGCTCGCAACCAGCCAAAGGTTGAGCCGGTTCTGAAGAGTGATCGGGCTTCGAAAGTCGAGCATCGCTGTGGGACGGAGGGTTCTAAGCATAGAGCATAGAATATACGTCATTAATTATCAGATCTTCAAATCTGAAGACGATTACCAGACCACGCAGTGTCAGTGTCTGCATCTTTGTGGTGAAAATTCTTGTCTCATCGCGCAGAGCGTCTGGCGGTCTGGGTGGACCAGAAATGCGACACCAACCAGGAGTTCTTGTGCCGGCGATCAAACAAAGACGACGACAAACAACGGACCAAAAAATACCTCTGAGCGCCGGTTTTCGCTAGCGCGTGGGGACGGGACGTGCAGGGTCGCCCCAGCGAGTCCCACCTGGCGGGGTTAAAATATCTTGTGATGACGATTCGATGAGTTGGAATTGATCAGGTGAGAGCCTAGACCGGGAATACTCTCTCTAGCGGAGCCTCTGTGGTCTAAATTTTAAAAAGTTTAATTTAATGCTCTCTACGGCTCCGTGTCTATAAGACCCAAAGAGGGTCAGTCTAACCGCTCGTCTGTCCTGGGGTTTTTCTTGCTTTTCTTGGAATGAAACGTTGCTGGCGAAGTGCACGCGTGTTCAGACCAGTGAGAAGATGTCATCCAAACACTAAGGTAAAGTGAGTCGTAGGCTATTACTGGAGTAGTATATATAGAAGGAGTATTGTATCGTTTCTCATCTAGTGCATGGAATGTCAATGCTTTCCACATTACTGATCTGCTTGAGTATTGATCACTTAGTGATAGGCATGCGTGGTTTTGCATACGTGCATGCCTGCATACGTCGCAACGCACAAAAGCCACTACGAGACCGCAAAAAGACCGTAAGATAAACTGTGCTTGTTTAAAATCAAGTAACATCCTGTTTAAGCTCCGAATGACCCAAAGCCGAAAGTACGCTGTAATGCAGGACCTCAATTTCGTTTATCTTAATTGAGCTGCCATCTTCGATTTGCCCTCTTACACGCTTCAGACAGATTATAAGAGTTAGACGCCTTGACCAGGAATTGGATACGTAGTTGGTTTTAATAGGTAAAGTGATCGGGTCCAAACGGGGCTCCGCGATATATCCTCGGACCTTTCTTAATTCACAATGAAATTTCAAGTAAATAATCATAAATATCACCGTTCAAGATAATTTGGCACCGAAATTACAATGTTGGGTTTAGATGATTGGTTGGTCACAATGGTGACAAAAGTAATTGGAAGTCAGTTCTGCAAACGAGGTGTGGAGAGCGAGCGTAGCAATCCAGTCAAGCGAGCTGCATTTACGAAGTACGTGTTCTACGATGGTACATCAGCGGCCAACAGTATAAGAGATGCATTGGCTATGTCAACCCCCACTTTTCGTCATTGAGAGGTCAGGTATAACACGCACTTCATGCGCGAATAATTAGGCATAAGTTACTCAGAAATTGATTTCACTTCACACATGATCTGAAATAATCGAACTCATCTAAATATCCGGGAGGCGGATGGAAGAGCACTTCCTGGGCAGAGTGCAGAGCAACTCGCGCCCGCAATACTCGTGGTAGGAAGGTTATGACTTCGGGTCTAGTGGTGTGGTTAAGGTAGAACACACCATGATATCCGTGGCTGGTATTTTTGCGCGCATGTTTGAATTTTGACCGTGGACAGATAGCGTCACGCACTGAGAGTTATATTGTTCTGCAAATTTCCTTTTAGCTGTTTGTGGTTCGATACATACTGGTGGGCAATCTGAACAGTCGCCTGCTATTGGTTAAACGGTGTTGCACTCGTCATAACTAGATTCCTTGAGACAGAAATTGATCGGTTTGAGGCGCAGTGGTATAATCTACAACAATATCATATTGAGTTATTTTACTCAGGTTTAACATTTTCATTTTGATTATCCTCACTGAAAGTTCCTAAAGATATATTAGATCAATTTATTTATTTATCACCGCAATTATAATTTTGGCGCATGTTTTTTTGTGTATTAATCCCATCATGATAAATGTAGATAGTATATATGCAGAGGAAGAAGCACAAATATCAAAGTGTGGGATTGAACATATGGACAAACAGGAGAGTCCTGTCGGAAGAGGAGAAATTGGTT
>JAXMNL010000489.1:1546-9046 GCA_035128595.1 Eptatretus atami | reverse complement strand
TGTAAACACCGATGAGAAAAAAATTTTGCAACAGGGGAGTTTCCGCACTTACCTCTTTTCCTTGTTTTCACCTATGATGTGCTCATCCGACAAGCTCGGGTGTTTCCTGCAAAGAACATGAAAGAATCCAAGAACAACATTGGGTTTCTCAAGGATCTTGGCACAAGGGATTTCGAATTTAGTCAGGATAAAGCACGGCAGGAGTATCTAAAGTTTTTGTCCCACTTGTGCGGACCAAACCAAGACTGCAGGAATGCCATGGAGGAATCAAGAATGTGAATCGGGGAGAAAAGAAAATAGCGGAACGACCGGAACCTGGAGGTGGACCTGATCCTGCTTGGTTTTTGCCGAAACAACACCAAATTTGGGAGCATTCTGCCACATGGTGTGTGTGAAGATGTTGGAATAAGGAATTTACGGCGACCCGCATTTGAACCATCACAGTGAACGCCACGTGATGCCTTTACTCCAATTTCATCATCTTCCCTCGCCTCTGTTGTATACCGGACGAAATGGGTTAACCATACTCCAATTTGGAAACATTCTCTCACGTGGTGGAGATTTTATGATCCGATGCTTGGTGTTGGCTTAATGGTTACAGGGGTGGTGGGCGCCTTGAGTATCGACCGTTGTGGATCAACGAGTTCAAATCCTGCCTTGGCTGTTGACACTAATACCCTCAGGTGGGGTTGACTGTCTGCTGTCATCCTTAGTGAGAATATGAGGTGCGCATATGGCTAAGTACAGCTTGCTGGTATCTTGTTGGAGTGAGTGAATATTCGCGTTTACAGGAATTGCGTCAAAGCTTAGCCGAAGACACTTGCTTAGTTAGCATCAACTATACGTCTGCACAGATTATGTTGTCAGATGAATTGAATGGTCAGTTAGCGTGGTTAGACATGAGGCTTACCTTTACAAATTTGTTGTAATTTTTTTTTACTCATTTGATAGTGCGGACTACTGCAACATAGGGTATAAGTTCGGGAAAGAGGCTGGCAAAGATGGATGGATGGAGGGAAAAGTGGTGAAAATAAAAAACATGAATAACACAAGGTAGGTCGGTATCTGGGGGGTTATTAAAGAAGAAATAGGCATCACAGTTGGTAGAATTGATTGACTTCCATATGTGCATGACATGTACTTCCAGCCCAGGACTTCTCTTTTGGATGGTGTTTATTTATAATGGGTATCTTACGGAGAATGACACAATCTACAGACTATGGTTGGCCAACCGATTTGTTGTATGACCAACACGCATGTTCGCAGTCAAGAGGTCCTTACATCCCAAATGCACCCTCGGTTGCATGATGTGTTTGTACGTTAAGGGATTAGCGTTCTGACTACTTAGGCCCATAACGAAAAGCTGAGTGAGCGAGTGGTCTGTGGATTGTAAGGTCCTTGAGCCGAGGCTGGTTTGCATTTAATATTTGTAATGTCGTTGTTGTTATGGAGAGGCGACACCCTGTGAAAAGAAAATCTAACGCTGGGGACCATCACGCAGCCAAGACGGAGAGCGCAAATTGTATTGTTCAGGACTACTTCCTTTGAATTTTTTTTTACTGATTCTTCATAACCAAGTTTGGTTGTTTGGAAACGATCCTTGACCTTCCGTCGAGGTTACCGCTCCATTCATTAAAAGGCAGTATACAACGATTATAGAGCTTAGACCCTTGAACCACACCTTGGGACACGTCAAGAGGGTTCGCTTTCGGCTCTTAGAGACTAAGAAGGGATTACAGGAAGCGAGGTGAATTGAACAAAGGGACTTAAAAACAAAGTGGGGTCAACAGAGACCTCAAAGTGAAAAGATTATGTGGAAAGGGAGTCAGGATGGGGACTGGGAAACCGATTGTGACGAATACAACGAATGTAAACATTAGAACAATTTGGAGAAATAGGAAGTCGTTATGGAACACTGATGATTGGTGTAGGAATGCGGACAGAACACAGCTTTAATCAAAGTTTTCTGTTACGTCAGATCTCTGCACGACTGTGGGTCAAAAGTGGGACAAATCGGTCCGAGTCCGTGTGCGCTATTATCAGATAGAACCCCAGTCACGCACTCAACTCTAGCCGTGTCGAGTCTGGCATTTCCACTTTATAAATCGATGAACGAAAATCAGGTGTACTACGGCAGGGACTCCTCCAAGCAGCATTGTCTTGAGAGGGACGATTCAAATACTTATAGAGCTGGTCTCCCATCTAGATCTGCTTCAGATTGATCCTTCATTTGTACTTTCATATCATACATGCAACATCCTAAGCAAAATAAATCATCCATCATGCAATTTGGAAATTCTTTCAAAGAAACATGCTCTCGCCTAACTTAGAGGGCACAGGATTTCTCCCGATCGCACTCGCAGAGTTCGGCAACACTCCGCCGCGTACTTTCAGACTGCTAGGTTGAAATATCCCCTAATGTGACTCCTGATATCCTCACTGCATCTCCATTCATTTTTTGACGTCAACAGTGTCTCGACGTAGCTGAAAGTTGTTGGACTCAGAGGCAGTGTTGTCCTGAAAACGTTGCCATTTGACTTATTATCGGAAATCATACTTTTACCTTCTAACTATGCAGGTAATCTATTCTTCTTTACATACTTGCTCACATAAATCTCATTTCGTTCCAGGTAATCTACAAAGTGTGTATTACCCTCAGGAGAGCGCAGAAAACATTCTTTCTGAGCTATAAGTGTTCTCAACTTTCAAACTCTCTTCTCCCTTCCTCAAAATCCCTGGTGGCATCACTAGATCTCATAAATTTGTTCTCGACTTGTTAGAAGATCGATTTCGAAATTGATTTTACGTGGTATATCACCTGAAGCCTTTCAAAATATCCAGCCCGCAATCTATAATTTGGCATGTCTTTTTTCTCTGCTTTGACCTGCTAATATGGCACCATGTGAATGCAAAACAAGAAAAATATCATGATGAATTACTTCGTTGAAAAAAAGGTTGCAAAAATTTTTTTTTCTCAGAATGAACCGGAATTTTTGAATTTGTGGGGCTAAATCGGTGTTTGGCAGTTAAGTTTGTGTCCAAGGGGCAGAGCGGTCCATTTAGCGCTTTTGCGAATTCTACATTCAACACATGTAGAAATGCAAAAACAAAAAAATTCACAATAATTTTCGTCAACACAATGGCCGCCCTATACTATCAGGGTCAGCATACACTTGATTTTGAGGACCTCAGAATCCCGTCAACAATCTAGGACTCTCTGGCTGTCATTTTGATCCTTGGACGCATAATTCTTCTAATCCTGAAGGTGGAGAGCTTGCTGTCAAAGCCACTCGACCACCACCAAGCTTTAGTCGAAATCCGTCCGAGGAGTTTTTCCGTAATACTGTTCAACCATTCTGACAACAAACAAACACAAACAAAACAAGCAGGGTCCATAGACTGGTACTTACGACTTCGAAATCTGGTCACATCCAGTCCTTCGACGATGTCTCAAAACCTGCCTTCTGACCTTGCTTGTTACTAAAAGCTTCAGCGAAGGTAGCGACGCAACCAGAAGTTCTACGATGTGATTCTGTACTCTTCAACCATCAAAGACTCAACTCGAATGTTTTGGATGTTTTGGACCTCACTGTCTCGGACCTCTCTTTGTTCTACCTTTACTGACTTGACCGATTTTGACCTCTCATTTGCTCAAAAAGGTCATCTACTGACTAATCCGCACTGCTTGGAAAATTTCATCACAAACATTGCTGCCTGCATAAAAAGGTGCAACAAGATCCTCTGCACACTTCAGACGAATCAGCCTTCTCCAATCAATACGACCCTAAATGAATCAACTGTGGTGTATTTGACATTGGTAGCTTCTTTTCAGAATTCTTCCAACATTCTACACGAAAGGTTATGGATCATTCATTCAGACATTAATCCTTCCTCTTCTCCAATGGCTTGATTTCGCGATCATCGCAAATTCTTCTGGTTTCAGACCAGGTACCTCGACCGCTTATCTGCGATGTTATGCTGCTCTCTGCCTCAAACCATCACCAAACAATGTGAACTGGAGGTCTCAATTGCCAGTATCTGATGAAATCCACGAGCCCACATCCTTGATATATCACATGTT
Organism: Eptatretus atami; assembly: GCA_035128595.1. Classification (NCBI taxonomy): domain Eukaryota; kingdom Metazoa; phylum Chordata; class Myxini; order Myxiniformes; family Myxinidae; genus Eptatretus; species Eptatretus atami. The sequence continues at coordinate 4,965 of JAXMNL010000489.1, read as the reverse complement.
TGACATGGCTGCGCACAACTGTCCTGCTCACGTGACGTTGACCTATGACGATTTTGACCAAATCAAATACCTGCTCTTCTTATGATCGTACGGGAAGGCACTTCCTCACTAGCATCCTATCGGCTCGTAGGACTTCTCTCCTGCGCATCAAGATGGCCCTAAATGGAGTTCTCTGAATCATCCTCGTGGTCGTATCATTTGAACATTGGTTTACTCTTCCGTTTCCCTGTCAGCGCTGAGTTCCTCAAGGTAGCGTTCTGGCCCCCTCTGTTCTTTTTCTGGTTTTCATCAATGACTCGTCCGCACTCGAGAAAACTTATATTCTCTTTGCTGATGATTCCACCTCCGTCCCATGTCATTCCTCAGACCGGCAGGCAGCAGCTTCTTTGCTCATGCAGAGTTCTTTGTAAAATCAATCAAACTGGTCCAACGATCGTGGAAATGTCTTCTATTCCGGACAAATTATCACAAACAAACAACCTAGTCCAACTTAAAATGAATCTCTGCATGTTCTCCGAAATGAACGTTTAGAACCCCCACCCCCCATCCACTTCGTCAACAATCCTCGGAAGAAGTCCTTTCTTTCAAGCTTCTGGTCACCCACTGCCATGTATCTTAGGTTCCGTTGTGGAAGCCGACATTTCAACACATCCCGTACGCCTCCAATGACGCCGAGTCAACAAAGGTGACCCGACGGGACATGTGTGAGTCCTCTCGTCGTTCTTAAGGCAGTACAGGTACCTCTACCTATGGCCACCTGGTCCTGACACTTCCAAAGCTTTGTTCACAGCCTAAGGAGTACTGCTCTCCTGAGGTGCATGTAGCTGCTATCCACCAGGCAGCGCCTCTTGAGGAATATCTGTCGACCGAGAGATTCCGATGAGAATCGTTCTACCAGAGTCAACTGATGATGGGCTAAAATATGCGTTTGCCTCATGTGATAACGCTTCCGCCCAATATGCACCGTCACTAAATTCTCATGTTCAGGACTTCACGCTTGACATGTGTGGAAACCTAGCATTTATCGCGGATCATATGGCATCGCATCCCCATCGAGGTGAAGTGAGTTGCTAGAGTCTTTTGGTTATTCTCGAGTCGACTAATCTCTGACACGATATGGTTCCTAATCACTTGAAAAGAGGCATTGTCGGTGGTCTGTCTGTGCCTTTTCCAGGGACATCTCCGTCTCTCAAATATGTTTGACCTTTCGCAACAGGTCGGTCCGTTACCACCCCTGCTCTCTCTGCGATTTGTCCCCACATGAACGGTCAGCGCCATGCGCCACCCAAAAATTAACAATTTTCCACAGGGGCTCCAGGTCTGCCAACAACAGCCTTCTGGTAAACACAAATCAGAATCCATGCTGCACCTTTCCGACAGCCGGCTCAGATCTTCTCATACTTCTTTGTTTCCAAACGCCTTTGGAATAAACTCTACTCACTTCTATTCAACTTGCGCAATTCTTTCCCTCACCATAGCTTCAAAACAGCTGTTCACAAGTTTGAAACGATCAACTTTATCATCCCCATCAAATCCTCGTCTTTTCTACTACCTTCCGATAATCACCAAGCCACCTGCCTTCAAATTCCCCTGCTTTCTTCCCTGAAAGTCCTGTAATGTCCATCTGTATTTTCCCATGTTCCCGCCCATCCTCTCCGCTTCCACAGATCTCCTAATGTCTCTGTTTTCACCACTGTTTTGGCTTCACTCTCGCCCTTTGTCTCATGCTCCCCTGCTGTACGTTGTGTGTGGGTCTCACACCACGAACGTAGACAAGGTGTACAAAAAAAATCAAAAAAATAAAGAGGAATTCAAGGAGGTGGTTTTGGGGTGGATTACGGGGTTAAAAAAGATGTAAGGTTGGGATGAGGGAAGATAAAAGATTGTGATGAACAGCTGTTTGAAGACCTGGAGGGCAGAGTGGGAAAATGAACGAGTGTGTGAAGTTTGTTCCAGAGCTGGGGAAAGAGGAATGAAAGGTGAAGGTGGAGTGTGTTTCCTTGATTTTGTGGTGCAGTTTCAACAAGAAGGGGGTTTTTTTTTGGCGGACATTGAGTGCCCTGAAGCAAATATAGGGGGGGACAGATCTCAGACGGAGGATGCGGAGAGGGGGACAAAGGGCCGAGAGGGGGCCGGCATTTTTTGTTGCAGCAGCTATTTTGCCTTTCCCCCAAGAGTCGTTGGACCTCGGCGCTTGACAGGGGGGTTCGTGATGACTCAGAGGAGTCGTCGTACCAGGAGGTAGTGCCAGTTTGAGTATTGCCTTTTGCTTTCGCTTTCCCTTCTCCTCCTCCTTCACTTGCTTGCTTAATAGCCATGGTTTGCCAATCACAACTCGGCAATACAATACCGGGGAGGGTATCGACAACCAAAACTCTTCTCACCAGTGTGAGTTTGTTTTATGTTTAATTCAAGGCTTTGTACTCATGAAAACTAATACAACACAAGAACAGACTTTTTTCGGCTTTCCCAGGGTGAGTTAGTGTTTGGTGTTATTTCTTTAAGTTTGTAACTTGCTAAAATCGTGAGACACAGAAACATTGTAGGATTCTCCCCAATGTGAAATCGTTTGTGTCTAGTTCAGGGTCGATAATGACCTCAAGATCCTTAGAACCAAGAAAATTGTTCGGATTCTCAGTGTGAGTTAAGTTTGGTGTTATTTAATTTGATAATGACTAACAGTTAACAACACACAGCCATTTGTAGGATTTTCCCCGTGTGAGTTAGTGTTTTTGTGTTATCAAAGTGATACTGAACTATAAACGTTTACACACCAGAACATTTGTAAGGATTCTCCCCGTCGCCCAGTGTGAGTTCGTTTGTTGTTGGCCGTGGTTTGGAAATGGCTGCTTTGAAATTATCCTTCTTTTGTTGAAGAACTGTGCAGAGTTGATGAGAAGAAAAACGAGATTTTCATTAATTATTGTTTTTTCATCTGCAAAGAGGAAGGACCAACCATTCCACTAATTCGTCATGATGTGTTACTGGCAATAAGATGTGGGATATAATTCAGTGTCAGGTAATATTCAATGTTGAACTTTCTTTTGAAAGGAAAGAGAAAATCGATGTTTGCTAGTTTAAACATGTTTGACGATTGCCAATTACCAACGCAGCAAAGATATGAACTTAGTGAATATTGTCGTCTATCCGACAAGCAGTTTGAGCAGAAAGACACGAAAGTTCTAATGCAAGACAAACAGACAGACAAACCGGAGACAGACAATTTAATAGTCAGCTTCACCTGCCGGCCTGTTTTTGCTACAAGGCCTGTGCCGGTCAGCTTCACCTGCCGGCCTGTCTTTGCTACAATGCCTGTGCCGGTCAGCTTCAACACCGGCCTGTTTTGCTTCAACGGCCTTGTCTTGCCTTGCCATGCCTTGTCTGCTTGCCTTTGCCTTGACCCCATGCCTGCTAGCCCT
>JAXMNL010000488.1:33650-49676 GCA_035128595.1 Eptatretus atami | reverse complement strand
CGACAACTTAGCGAATCCAACAGGACAGACACAACACACCAAAACAGATTGCTGAATCTATAGATAGATATGACTTTGTATTCACTTAACATTTCTTTTCTCCAGAACTTTCTTTTATCAGGAGGCATGGGTAGGTCTTTAAATGTATTGTTTGGATGCAAGTTTCTTCTGGATATTTTAAATCAACCTCAAAATAATACAACTTCAGCTTCATCCCAATTCCTTTTGTGAGTAGGAGATTACAAAATGTCAAGTTAAAACGTTTTTCATAATGGTGGTGGGTCTTAACCCATTTAAGTTTGTCCATAAAGTTAGAGATTAGGACATAACCACCCATACAAATTGTTAGCATCATAAATACTCAGGCGTAAAGTTGTCCTCGTTCTTATTATTAATCAGGATAGATATTTTGTATATTCTTAGCATAATCTGCTTGGAACATACTTGAGATATCCTCCTCTTTTAGCCTTCTCTATCATTAAAAAGCATATCTATTCCACTGATTATTCCAAATTTTGTTGTCATTTTTAACTCGCACTCCAAGCCAAACCCGGGGCTTGTGTAATAGTGAGCGGTCTAATCCATAAATTTTTTATTAGACAGACTGTTCTAAAAGTTTTCAAAACATCACTTATAAACAGTGTTACATCATTTTAGATATTCATAATCATGATGGATTCCCCAAAGATTCTTATATTAAACCTCCCAAACCCTTTTAACTTGTGTTAATTTCTTCATCAGAATAGAGTATTATTCAACTTACCACTAGAAACTTCCTTGAAGGAAGTTGTGTTTCTTTTAAACCTTTCAAATTGCTTCCATATATCATAACGGATATATTCCCTGTTTGTGATAGGAGATCAATCTCTTCTTGATTGAGAAACTATTTGATTTAAGACTCGGGGAAGTTTTAATATTTGATGCTAACCCAGATAAATAAATCTCCCATAAACTTGTAGTGTCAACGGAATCGAATGGCGTTATGGGGATGTATAATAATTTTTGTGAATGAGATGTATTTTTGATCTGTGTTAGGAATTGGCAGAATATATCAGGTGTCTGGAAAGTTCATTTTATAAATAGATGTGTGTTCATAGTGATGCGTTGTTGTAAGAGAAAGACAGGAAATAAAATTGAGGTCTTTTAATTAAAGATTTACAAACAAGAGATGAGTGGACCCACCCATCTATATTTAATAGTAAGATGCACAATGATCAACTTTAAACTCCTCAATTTCCTCCCCACAAAAGTTGTATGACATGGTATTGTTCAGTTCTAAATTTTCTTTTTTTCTCTCTCTTTGTAATGACATTGTTATAGCAGGGCGTCTCCAACCTGGCGGCTCGCGGCCACATGGGCCCCTTAGACGGACTTATGCGGCCGCGCAGTTGCCATATTAAGTTTACTATACAATGCGGGCGCCCCCGATACTGCCAATTGTCAGGGGTCAATGATCAAGCGTTCTGTAATTTGTTATAATGATTTTGATTCATATTAGACACGTGTTTTTTTAACACGATTATTCCTTTTTATCATATTCGTTGGCAAAGAAAATCCTATTCAGCACTAATTTTTGTTTTTAATTTCCGCATATTAATTTATATATATATATATTTTTCGGACTTTAGCGTCCTTTTTTTGGTCGCGGCCCTCCGCCCCTCACCACTTTGGTTTGTGGCCCTTCCCCCAAAAACTTGGAGGACACCTGGCTTATAGGTTTACCATATTCTCTTATCGTTACTACAGCCTCTCTCTCTCTCCGCGCTCTCACTCCTCTGAGGCCCTTCTCCTCTATAAAGTCTTCTAACTTGTTGTCTCATCGACCCAACGATATATATAGATACTATGAATAAAAGAAACCACAAGGAACGTATGTTTTGGTATATATTTGTGTATGATTTATTAGAGATTTGGAGAACAGTGTCTATCTTTTCAAGGATACTTTCAAAATAGAATATCACAACGGATGTTTTATAGATTTTTAAAATCTTGAATGATATGTTCAACCTGCTTTTGGTAAATGGATTACGGTTGATTTATTTGGGATTACTACATATTTCAATGTTTGATTTAATTGTTCTTTGTGTGAAAGGAAGCTGAGGGAATCTCTTACAAAAGGATACGTTTACATTTTCTCTTATTATATTTGTATTTGTAATCTTGAGAAATTTGTGAAAGGGCATAATGTGATTTTTACTCTGAAGTTTAAAGAGTGGTTGAGGTCAATGTGTGTTTTATCATTTTTATCGTTGTTTGGAAATTTTTAATATCTGAACTTTGTTGGTATCCGTTAATCCATTATACTTTAACAGTCATAGATTATTTCATTTTCTCAAATTTAGGATATCTCTATGACATTGGAAACTTTAAACTCTTTAACATTTAATGTATTCTCGTGATTTCCTATATGTTTAAACCCTTTCAGATTCATTGTGGAGTATGAAGTGGCAAGAACAGACATAGAAACATTTATTATCTTTGTTCTGAATATTACAACCGCTTTCTTAAGTTTTTATCTCTTTTGGTAAATCAATACAAGAAGAAGCTGAAGAGGATCTGATTTTAGATGTGTATACCCTAAAAAGATTATTTTCGTGTAGTAAATCCACTACCTACTGCAGTTTGGAATCAAACATCTTGTTTCTGTCTCTGGAGATCATCTTTAACCATTCACATCTTACAAATCTTGAAATGATGGAGATAAAGAGGGTTTGTTCTTCATATAGGGAGTAGTTCATCGTCTTGTCTTACCTTTTTCAGTTGTTACTCCCATATTAAAACTTTAAAAAGTTTTCATTCACATAATGTGTTTTTAATTATAGTTTCACTACTTTGTTTAACCATATCCAACGCTTCCATGATTGAAGATGGTCCCAGGGTCTTTGAAAACGAAAACAATCTTATTTTTATTATGCCCCTTTAATTGCCCCATCAGTGTTTTCAATGGAGAATTTAACTTCCCTTTCTTGTTCTTTGTGTTTGCGTGAATTGAAGGTGTTTATTTGTAAAAAAACAATTAAGAATATCATTACACATTCTATCACAATGTTTTGTTTCTTGTCTTAGTGGACTACTTTGTCTGAAAAGATTTGAATGTGCTGTTTGTTGGTTTGAAGGTGTTTTTTTTATAATATTTGTTTTTCATGTACAAACATCGCAGTCGTTTGTATTCACCATATTTATGTAGTAAAACTTTTCTGAAAATAAAATGTTCTTGATGAAATTTAGGTGTTAATCTTATAGGTGAATCTATACTGTGCTTAACAATTTATCCTCCAACTTTTTTCCACTTAATAAATACAATGTTTCTAGACTCAATAAGCACCAAGTTTCAATCCAAATCTCTTCATTTGTAAAAAGGATACTGAGAATAGAATGTCAAGATGGTAAAAGATGACCAAAGATAAAACAGTAGTTATACAATTAGTGGAATAAAAACAATTATGGTAACATATAGTATGAGTTTCTTGCAATTTCCTTGCAGTGGAAGGGCTTTTTTAGTACCTGGAAGAACATCACTAAAGTTATCTTGCTAGACAAAAGTTTCTCTCCTTTCTCGGACCAATATATTTCAAAACTAGAAAAATTGCTAATGAAACAAGAAAAAGTATCAAAAAATAAAACACCTTATGGATGAAGCTTTAGTTGAAAGGAAAAGATAATAGACCACCTGTAATAGTGCACGAGAGAAATTGTTATTTTTTCCATAATCCTAAAGATGAAATCCTGGAATATACAATGTTGTGATTTATCAGGTGAAAATTACATTTTTCGTTAAATGATTAGTTGATGGATCATTTTAAATTACCTCTAATATTAAAAATTGGTAGCTTGAATTTTGTTAAGTGAAAAAAAGTATACTAGCATCATAACCAACAAGATGGTAATGTTTTTTTTCGTACTAATTAAATATTCGAGTCATTATTCAACTGAAGATTTGAGATAATGGGAGTGATTTCATGATACCGGAGTTTGTGTTCAATACGCATAGTTATGAAAGTTAGTTTTATAATGATGGGTGTGAAATTAGTACCGTGGATGATACCGAAGATTGAACTTTAGTTTAAGTAAAAGTTCTTACTTTATCAATATGGTTAGATTTTGAGCTCTGAATTCCCTGACTTTCCATTGCAATTTTTGAGAATGGTCCTGCATGTGATAGAGTGGGATTAACCACGAGGATCAAAGCCTATAAACATAGTTTATTCTGTGATTATCTTCTAATTAAATGGATAATAAAAATATAAAAAGGAAATATCTTTTCTTTAGATTTACAACCAAAAATGAATTACTCTTTAACAATGATTGATAGAGAAATGATGAAAGTATGAGGGTGTACAACTTGCCTTACAAGGAGAAGAACTGGAACGCATTCGAGAACAGGATGTTCAAGAGGATTGTTGTCTTATATATTATTCACATTATCAGTTTTCGGCAGATATCAAACACGAGATATTGATAATATAAATGAATAAGGATATTGTCTGAAATTAAACCTGAACTGTGGATAAATATAGAGTTTCTAAAAAAGCCAATAACTAAAGGTTAAATAAACTCTGTTTTCCAAATACAGTCAGACTGAACCAAATAACACCATCGTGACTGAGAAAAAAGTGACCGACTTTGCATCGATGGACATTAACGCGTATGCGAAATTCATGATGACTGTGGGGTGAATAGATGAAGTCGCGCCGGTGCTGACACTATTGTGTGATGAGGGCGCAATCAATCTCTAAATCGGCTTATTGCACAAAAGCGGAAATCATTCGAATCCTGGGGGCATAGGTGGGGGTTCTATTGGGTGAGTTGGAAAGTGTATCTAAGCCAAAAGATGGAATTATGAATCACTTTATCCAATAAGTAAAGATTAACAAACCAATGTCACCTCGTAGGGTGATCCGTATCTTGTGCAAAAAGGTGACCACCGTGTGACTTCCTTTAAGGTCACACGAGGTGAACAGAGCTGTACTTCCACCTAGGAGGACTTCGCTGATGAAGTATCTGCCTACGATGAGATTCCGGATGAGAATCGTTCTACAGCAGGTAATACGCATGAAACAATGCTGTTTCAATCATAACGTCACCAAATCAGTCATAGTGTCTCAAGCCTTGATATATCTGAGAAATTGCACTATCGAGGGCGTGGTTCAAATTTGACGGCTACTACAGATATGATGGTTCCTAAACTTGAAATTTGAACTTGGGGTCAAATATTGTTTGACCTTGGCGTTAACCATGAAGGTCAAGGCCAATCGCCACCAAAATTAGATATCAGCTGAATGCCCAAGACCCATGAACTATACTTCGCATGGAAGTTTGAAGACGATCCGATCAAATTATTCAAAATAGGTTTCGTGACTCCCTGTGATTTGCGAACTAAAGTGACCTTGACCTTTGACCTTGGACTTCATAATAAGTTTATGGCTGAAAGGGACTCTCTATAGGCCTCACTGCAATGCGAAGTACATAAATTTCCAAATGAATAACTGTGCTCTGCAGAGTGATATTTACGTGATTACAGATTAAAAAAACAAAACAACAACAAATAATAAACCACATGGAGGTCAAGCCCAATCGCCATGTAATTTGTTGGTGTGAAATAAATCAGCTGAGCGCATTGCAGACCATGAACTATTATGCCCATGAAGTTTGAACACGTATCCGATCAAAATACCTCAAAGACGAATAAGGGTTTGTCGATTCCCTCTGATTTGTCGACAGTGAACCTTGACCTTTTAACCTTGACCTTCAAAATTTATTGCGCCTGAAATGGACTCCATAAGCTCTTTGATATTGCGAAGTTTACAAAATTTCCCAAGAAACACTGTCGGTCCTGCAGAATTTTTTTTTCGTGATATACACACAACAAAAAACAAAATAAAATAACATACAGACTGACTACACAGATCCTGCCAAAACTTTCGTTTTTGGGAGATTAAAAAGAAATAAATAACATACGAGCACTGACTAACATACTGTTGCAAAACCTTTGTATTTGGCAAGATAAATATGAACAACTGTAAGAAACTCGTAACCATGTGTGATGGAATGGAATGGCCATCTGACAAATGTGTAATGATGGCTGTGAAATTCATTCATTTGAAGATGAATGTTATAAGAGTTTTCATATGGAATTGAAAGACTCATATACATCTGACAATATTATCTGACACAGCAGTCATCGTGATGACGTACCACTTTCAATACCTATGTGAATGTGAGTGTGGTATGTACTAAACAAGCCAATATAAAAACCATGATCGTACTTCAGCACTAAGCTCGATCAGGATTCTTACTCCTTCGCCAGAGCGGCATTTTGCGGCAGTCCTGTTACTCTTTTCAGATGCATGTGGAACGGGCGCGCTGACTGAGCTGAATCGCAGCGAGTTATAAATAAGAGCCTACAACTGGCGTGTTACCCAATGTAGCGTCGCATTTCAGCGATCCATGAAATCTGGCTTCTCGACAAGGGTAAAAGTTCCGTGTGGACGTTAGTGTTTTAAGGCATGGATAATTTACTTGAGTTTCCATTACGCGGGAACGGACAACATCTGGACTTCTTTAGAGATTAGACGACTACAGCTTTACTCAAGGTGATTTACGAGCATTAGATATATTCGGTACTTTTGGAGCGCTGCGCTTGACTCAGGCGAATAGTGACGAGTTACCGCTTTCCTCTCGATTACACCGTTTGAGTCCTACTGTATATAAAATTGAATGATTTTTAGCCTGTGTTTGGAATAGCGGTTTATAACAATAAAAAATTCCAAATTCATTAAGATGTCTCATAGTTGGTCACGCGGATGTTGGAAAAAACCGCTTTTTGAGGATGGCTCCTTACTCCCAACTTTTTAGATTATGTAATAAAAATTAAATAAATAATAATTTTGTCACAAAGTCAAGTTTCAACCAGAGTATCAACTACCTCACAAGTTATTTCTGGTCTGCGTTTCTTCTTTATGTTCCTACTGTTGTTTTGATCCAACTTTGCCAACACCAACTGCTTTGATAAACCTAAATCATTCTTGCGTTCTTTTCGCATTCCATTTTATGTTTATTGTAATATTCATTAATGATTGGGCAAAATCAATCAGGTTAAATTTTTCTTTTCTCATCATCCAGTAAGATGTGTTCAAATAAGATCCTTGTCTTGGGTAAATATTTCATCAAATTTTCATAACATTAATGGACGGAGTTTGTAATTGTGCTTCTTTCACTAATACATTGCATCTCTTGCTTTTCATAACGTCTGCGTTGAGTTTCCTTCATGCAACATCAAAACCGAATGATAAGATCGCTAACCCACTCAGGATGTTTAATTAATTTTGTCTTGTTGCGTCTGGATTAAGTTCTATATAGGCCCAAGGACCACCAGATTTTTAGTTTTCTTTAACTACTCTTAACAGATGTGGGAATATCTTGTTGTGTACTCATAGAGGAAACTCCTCAAAGGTATTTGACGGCTTCATTCCTTGCAAGTCGCATTATGTTCTTCGTAGCTGAATGATTATAAGTGATAATCTGTTGCACTTTATACTGTCTCAGGTCTTATTGCTCTGGAGTTGTTCTGTAATGCGTAGGTATCACGGCGGGGTGTTTTTAGTAAACTTGATCATATTGGTGCTCATTCTGGTCACTAGTAACTGATGAACCTATGATATTTATGAAAGTTTTTTCCGAAAGCCAACTTTACCCACAATGAAGTTATAATAATAGTTGTCGTATTATATTACGTAATTGTTTAACTACACAACTAAAAAAAAGTATATCGGCTAATATCTCATCTGTGCTTTTCACAATAATACATATTTATTATTTTTCAGTCGTTGCGCTTCATATAATCCCAATTCTTTTTTACTGCATAATGTTGAACAATTATTCTCTCAATGTTTTAGTATCTATTGAATTTAACTTGATACAAATAAAAGTATTTGCATTGTTTCTTATGGAACGACGAGGAAGTTGAAAGTACGATTGACTAAGATAAATACAATTACAGAAGAATGTCTCCCTCTTGTGTAGTAGCTGTCCTACAGTTTGGTTTCTCTCACATTAACACATCATCAAAGATAACGAGGTTCTTTTTTGATTTATCCAAATCTTGGGGAGAAGGTAATCATCCGTATTACACTAGAATACAAGTTATCAGTTTTGATTCTTCTTTTTATATCTCTGTGTACAAAATAGTTGTATTATATCTTCATTGTTATAATCATTTAGATTGTTTTTGAAGTTTAAATAAAACCGATTTATATCTTCTTTTGAAGACCAGCATTAAACCTTGTGAGAGTAGTTGATACTCTGGTTAAAAACTTGACTTTGTGAAAATTATTAAATTATCATAATCTAAAAAGTTGGGAGTAAGAGGCATCTTCAAAAGTAAGCAGGTTTTTCCACATCCGCTTGAACAACTATGAGACATCTTAATGAATTTGGGAGATTTTTATGTTGGTTGTTACAATTTTTATCTTATTTTCCCAAATGGGTAAAAATCATAAATCAAGATTAAAGTTTCCAATGTCATTGAGAGAATTCCTAAATTTAGAAATAATAATTATCTGTTAATGTATATGGATTAACGGATACAAACAAAGTTCAGATATTAAAATTTCAAACAACTATAAAAATGATTAAAACACACATTGACCTTCTCCACTTTACTTCAGAGGAAAAATCACATAATGCTTTCATCCAAAATTTCTCAGATTAACCAAAATTAAAATATATAAGAGAAAATGTATAAAACGTATCCTTGTAAGAGATGTCTCAACTCTTTCACAAAAAGAACGATTAATCAACATTGAAAATATTGTAGTAATCATAAATCACCGTAATCAATTTACAAGAAGCAGGTTCAAACATCATCATTCAAAGATTTTAACAATCTTATAAAACATCCGTTTGTGATATATTGCTGATTTTGAAAGTATCCTTGAAAAGATAGACACTGTTTCTCAAATTCTCAAATTTGGACAAATCCAAATAATCATATACACAAATATATTACAAAAACATACTCCTTGTGGTTTCTGTTTTATATCAAATCATCTGTTGGTGATGAAGTACAACAAGTTAGAACTTATAGAGGAGAAGATGCCTCAGAGGAGTTTGTGAGACATTGGGAAAAAAGACTGTATATAGATAAGAGAAATAATGGTTAAAAACCTATAAAACCAATGTCATGAACAAAGAGAGAGAAAAAATAAATTAGAATGAAACAATACCTGTCATATTTGTGGGGAGGAAATTGGAGGAGTTTAAAGTTAGAGATCATTGTCATCTTACTGGTAAATATAGATGTCCCGCTCATTCTTGTTGTAACTTATATTACAAGACTCCAAATTTTTATTCCTGTCTTTCTTCACAACAACGCTCACTATGACACACATCTATTTATAAATGAACTTTCAAAGACACCTGGAATTTTATATCTGCCATTCCTAACACAGTTAAAAAAATACATCTCATTCAAAAAATGATTTATACATCCCCCATAACCCATTATCAGATTTCTACACATACAAGTTTATGGGAGATTTATTATCTGGGTTAGCATCAAATATTAAAACTTCCCGAGTCTTAAATCTATTTCTCAAATCAAGAAGAGATTGATCTCCTATCACAAAAGGGAATATATCCGTATGACTATATGGATTCATTTGAGAGGTTTAAAGAAACACAACTTCCTCAAGGGAAAGTTTCGATGGCAAGTTGAATAATACTCATATTTCTGATGAAGATTATACACAAGCTAAAAGGTTTGGGAGAAGTTTAATATAAAGAATCTTGGGGAATTCATGATTTATATCTTAAAACTGATGTACTGTTTTTTAAGTGATGTGTTTGAAACTTTTAGAACAGTCTGTCAAAATAAAATTCTTATGGATTAGACCGCCGCTCACTATTACACAGCCCCGGGGTTTGCTTGAGTGCTATGTTAAAATGACAAAACAAAATTTGGAATTAATCAGTGATATAGATATGCTTTTAATGATAGAGAAGGCTAAAAGACGGAAGGAATATCTCAAGTATGTTCCAAGAGATATGCTAAAGCAAAAACAAATATCTTCTGATTATAATAAGAACGAGGACAACTCTTACCTGATGTATTATGATACTAACAATTTGTATGGGTGGCTATGTCTCAATCTTTACCTTATGGAAAACTTAAATGGGTTAAAGAAAAACATTATGAAAAAGTTTACTTGACATTGTAATCTCCTCTCAAAAAGAATTGGATGAAGCTGAATTTGGATATTATTTGAGGTTGATTTAAAATATCCAGAGAGAACTTCATAACAAACATTGAGACTATCCTATGCCTCCGATAAGAAAGTCTGAGGAAAGAATGGTTAAGTGATTACCAATAGTCATGTTAATAAAAAAGGTAATCTTCAGAAAAACTACTTACTACATTAAATGATAAAAAAGTTATGATTTACATCAAAGGAACTGAGACAATATTTATCTGCTGGGTTGAGAGTGAGGAAAAGTCATAGGATTTTGAAATTTAAACAAGTCCAGTTAGAGAAGTATATTGATTTTAATACAAAAAAAAGAGAAAAAACGCAGAAACAGATTTTGAAAGAACTTTTATAAATTAAGAATAATGCTGTATTTGGAAAGACTGGAAAAATGTTAGGAATCAAGAAAACATAAGACTTGCTACATCTTTGAAACAGGCTTCAAGTTAATTAACAAAACCAAGTGTTTGAAACGGTGGAGGTATTTTCAGAGAACTTTTGTGCTATTCATTTGAAAAAACGAGAGTATTGAATGAATAAACCTATTTACATATGAACATCAATTCTTGATTTGTCAAAGTTGTTTATTTATGACTATTACTATTTGTTCTTCTTTTCGGCTGCTCCGTCGGCGGTCGCACAAGCGGATCATCTGTTATTGATCCGCATGCTGATTTGGCACAGGTTTTACGCCGGATGCCCTTCCTGACGCAACCCTGGTCCCCTTCTACGACCAAGGGATAAGGATTGGGTTTTGCCATGATTCCGAGCTGCCCTACACCCTCTCATAGCGCAGCCCAGCGCAGAGCTACCGTCCTCAAGCGATCCTCCAACCCAAGCCTCCGAGTCGCGATTACAGGCACACGCCACTACGCCCGGTATGTATGACTATTACTATAATTAATGAAAATTAAAGTTAAAGGATAATGTTCATTGTTATATATGATACAAGATAGTTTTATATTAGAATAAGAACTGAGATGTATATGCAGGATATGATTGATAATATATATATATGATGCAAGTAATTTATAACCTCGTGATGTGTTGTTTCATCAAAAAACGAAATGGTTATTGGTAAGTTTAAAGACGAATTGGGTGGAAGGTTATGAGGAATTTATAGGATTGAGATCAAAGGCTTTATGCTTTTACATATATTGACAATAATATTGAAAGGTGTAAAAAATAAGTTAAAAGGAATAAAGAAAAAAATAAGAAATGAACAATAAAACTTTAACATTATTACAACTGTTTAATCTTAAAGAAGGAAGAGTATCAAAAAATGAATAAAATAAGAAGTTATAAACATCAATAATCTTACAGAAGAAATAAATAAGAAAGCATTAGAGCTTTTTGAATGATTAAAGATATATTTTAGAGAATGGAATTAATAGTCTCCCTTATGGTTATAAGTATAAGTGCTGAGGGACTACTACCGTCTTTTACGGATTTATAAATAGATAACCAAGCAATAACCAAACAAAGAGTGGAGATGTAATCAACCCTTGGTACTTAAATGGAAACATAAAGAATGTGAGAAATATCAAATAAGTCTTATTGAAGAAATAACCGGGGTAAAAGTAAGATAAAACAAATAAGCGGATAAATTTATATTACAAATAAAGTTAGAGGATGTAAAGAAAAAAATAAAATATCCTTGAATGGACTGAAAACTTTGATGGTTATCAATTAAACAATGGGAAAAACAATTTACTATAATCGACACAATGATATGTGGCTCAGGAGGTGGTCAAACAAGAGCATTAAGAGAAGTTTATCATTTTATCTCTGCTCAACAAAGATATTTAGACAAGAACCAAGTTCTAAAATAATATTTGTGAATATACTCCATGGTGATGAATGTAATCGGAAAATTAATTTATTACCGTCGAATAGAAAATGGACAAATATTTATTGGATCACTCTTTGAATGGAGTAAGTAATGGGCAGAGATCAATCTCCTCTTTGACCTGATGGGCCTTGAGACAGAGCAGTCAGAGGGGGGAGAGAAAATCATTCTCCTTTTTAACTGAATGAGCCTTGAGAGTAGAGAGTTCTCCCCTATTAATTTGTATTGGGAGGAATTAGACTCCAGTTGAGGGTTTTTTAAGGGGTTTTCAAAAAGAGTTAGCCATATACATTTGGATGAGGTTTTTTGGGCCCTGAGACAGTCTCAAATGCAACATGAGCTTGTATGCGGAGAAAATAGTTTCTCCTATTTAAGGTTTTTTAAGGGTTTTCTAAAAGGTTTAGCCTATACATTTGTATGGGAGGAATTAGACTCCAGTTGAGGGATTTTTGGGAATCAATTCAAAGAGTTTTCTTTCCCATTTGCTTCGTCGTGGGTGCCTCACAAAACCCCATATATCCCCTACTCATTCCATTCAGTCAATTCCCTCGGAGAAGATAGATTATCGCGACACCCCTAAAAATGGCTATTTTTTGGATGGAGCACGCCCTCATCCAGGACAACACAACTAGACTTGATATCGAACACATAACCAAGTTTCATCACGATTGGATCAAAAGTCCACGGAGTTTATGCTCTGGACAGACAGACACACAGACATAACGAATATAGTGGTCACTGGCTGGCGCTCGTGAACCAATATACACTTCCTGTCTTAAAATATCACTTTGGAAATAAATACATAAATAAATAAATAAACGAAATAATCATTTCCGGTCATGAAAAAAAAAACATTTTTCTGAAAAAAGTTTTAAAATCACTTCCGGAAAACTCGTAAAAAAATCACTTTCGGAGATATAAAAAAAATCACTGGAATAAATAAATAAATAATCGCTCGGCCATAATAGAAAAAAACAACTTCTAGCAAAAGTTTTGAAATCACTTCGTAACTGTATGTAAAAAACAAAATAACCACTTCCTGTCATGAAAAAAAAACACTGGGAAATAAAAATATAAATAAACAGATAATCACTTCCTGTCATGAATAAAACAAAAAAAACTTCTGGAAAAAGTTTTTAAATGACTTCCAGAAATGTAAAAAACAAAATAACCACTTCCTCTCATGAAAAAAATCACTTTTGGTCATGAATAAAAGAAAAAAAACTTCCAGACAAAGTTTTGAAATCACTTCCGGTAATGTAAAAAACAAAACCACTTCCTGTCATGAAAAAAATCACTTTGGGAAGTATGAAAAAACATCACTTTGGGAAATAAATAAATCAATTAATAATCACTTTCGGTCATGCATATAAGAAAAAATCACTTCCGGAAAAAGTTTTAAAAATTACTTCTGGGAAAGTAAAAAACAAAATAACCACTTCCCGTCATAACAAAAATCATTTTGGGAAATAAATAAATAAATATAATCACTTCCGGTAATGAATAAATAAATAAAAACTTCTGGAAAAAGTTTTAAAATCACTTCCGGAAATGTAAAAAAACAAAATAACCGCTTCCTGTCATGAAAAAAAAATCACTTTCGGAGATATAAAAAATCACTTTGGGAAATAAATCGTAGCCACTTTTGGTCGTGAATAACAGAAAAAAAATCACTTCCGGAAATGTAAGGAACAAAATAACCACTTCCTCTCATAAAAAAGCACTTTCGGCAGAATAAGAAAAAATCACTTTGGGAAATAATCACCTCCAGTCATGAAAAAAAGAAAACAAAACTTCCGGAAAAAGTTTTAAAATCACTTCCGGTAATTTGAAAAAAAAAAAAACTTTCGGAAGTATAAGGAAAATCACTTTGGGGAATAAATAAATAAATAATCACTTCCGGTCATGAATAAGAGAAAAAAAAATTCCTGAAAGTTTTAAAATCACTTCCGGTAATGTAAAAAACAAAAGAACCACTTCCTGTCATGAAAAAAATCACTTTGGGAAATAATCACTTCCGGTTATGAAAAATATCGCTTTCGGAACTATAAGGAAAATCACTTTGGGGAATAAATAAATAAATAATCACTTCCGGTCATTAATAAAATAAAAAAAATCCTGAAAAAGTTTTAAATCAGTTCCCGTGATGTAAAAAACAAAATAACCACTTCCTGTCATGCAAAAAATCACTTTGGGAAATAAATAAGTAAATAAATAAATAAATAATAATCACTTCTGGTCATGAATAAAAGAAAACAAAAACTTCCGGAAAAAGTTTTAAAATCACTTCCGGTAATGTAAAAAACAAAATAACCACTTCCTGTCATGAAAAAAATCACTTTCGGAAGTATAAAACATCCACTTGCGCAAATAAATAAATAAGTAATCATGTCCCCGTCATGAAATCCTTTGGAATAAATAAATAAATCATACCACTTTTGGTCGTGAATAAAAGAAAAAAAATCACTTCCGGAAATGGAAAGAACAAAAATAACCACTTCCTGTCATGAAAAAAGCACTTTTGGAAGTAAATAAATAAGTCATCACTTCCACGCCATAGTAAAAGAAAAAAAAACTTCTGGAAAAAAATTTAAAATCACTCCCGGAAATGTAAAGAACATATAACACTTCTGTCATGAAAAAAAAACTTTGGGAAATAAACTAATAAAACAAATAATCACTTCCGATCATGAATAAATTAAAAAAAGACTTCCAGAAAAAGTTTTAAAATCACGTCAGGTAATGTAGGAAACAAAATACCACTTCCTGTCATGAAAAAAATAACTTTCGGAAGTATAAAAAAATCATTATATCTTTGCGCAAAGTGATTTTTTTTTCTTTCCATTGTTTCTCCTGAAAGTGATGTTTTTTCTCATGAAGCAGGAACGTAGTTATTTTGTTTTTACATTTCCGGAAGTGATATTAAACTTTTCAGGAAGTTTTTTTTCTTTTATTCATAGACCGGAAGTGTTGTTTATTTCCAAGTGATTTTTTATACTTCCGAAAGTGATTTTTTTCATGAGAGAAGTGTTATTTGTTCTTTACTTTGCGGAAGTGATTTTAAAACTTTGCCGGAAGTGATTTTTCTTTTATTTACTACCAAAGTGGTTATGATATATTTATTTATTTCCCAAATGATTTTTTTATACTTCGAAAGTGATTTTTTTTACATGACGGAAGTGGTTATTTGTTTTTTACATTACCGGAAGTGATTTTAAAACTTCTGCAAAAGATTTTTTCTTTTATCATGACCGGAAGTGATTTTTTATTTACTTATTTATTTCCCAGTGATTTTTTTATACTTCCGAAAGTTATTTTTTTCATGACAGAAGTGGTATTTTGTTCCTAAATACCCATGACGTGATTTTAAAACTTTTCTGGAAGTCTTTTTTAATTTATTCATGATGGAAGTGATATATTTGTTTATTTATTTATTTCCCAAGTATTTTTGTTATGACAGGAATGGTTATTTGTTCTTTACATAACGGAAGTGAATTTAAAACTTTTTCAGGAATTTTTCTTTTATTCATGACCGGCAGTGATTATTTTATTATTATCCCCAAAGTGTTTTTATACTTCCAAAAGTGATTTTTTTTCATGACAGGAAGTGGTTATTTGTTTTTTTACATTTCCGGAAGTGATATAAAACTTTTCAGGAAGTTTTTTTTTCTTTATTCATGACCGAAGTGTTTGTTTTATTCCAAAGTGATTTTTTATACTCCGAAAGTGATTTTTTTCATGAGAGGAAGTGGTTATTTGTTCTTTACATTTGCGGAAGTGATTTTAAAACTTTTGCCGGAAGTGATTTTTTTTCTTTTATTTACTACCAAAAGTGGTTATGATATATTTATTTATTTCCAAAGTGATTTTTTTATACTTCTGAAAGTGATTTTTTTCATAGAACAGGAAGTGTATTTTGTTTTTTTAACATAC
>JAXMNL010000487.1:22054-33295 GCA_035128595.1 Eptatretus atami | reverse complement strand
ACGAAAAATGGCGGTGGATACACACTCACTCTCAAACACCACACAACAAACAGCATATACACACATTTCACACACACACACACACACACACACACACACACACACACACACAACACATTACACAACCATATGAAAGCCGCCTCAAACACATGTACGCACAACAACCACATGAGTACACTCAAACATACCAAAACACACCATACACATAAAATCAACACTCATGTGTACCGTTAATTGATATCGTGCTATTACCGACCCCCCCAAAAAAAAAATTTGAAGCCCTGGTATGTCACTCATACGTTGAAAACTGCGTGATACTGTGAACCACATGCTCATTAAACAGGGTTTTTGTATGCATTGTCGAGCTTTGCTATAACGAGCTCCATACATATAAACATAGAACGGAAGGGGGCAGGAGTAAAAGAGAGGTGCGGGAGCGGAAGCACCAAAACAGTGGCGAAACAGAGACATTGTAGCTGTGCGAAGGGGAGAGGGATGGAGTGGGTACACGGGGGTATACAAGATTTTACATTACAGGGACTTTCAGTTGAAGGAAGCAGGCGAATTTGAAAGAGTTGGGTTTGGGGTGGATTAACGGGGTTCCAAAAGATTGAAGGTTTTGGATGGGGGAAGATCAAAGATGGTGAGTGAACAGCTGTTTTGAAGTCCTGGACGGAGGAGTGGATTGAACAGAGTGTTGAATTGTTCCACGAGTGGGGGAAAAGAGGAACGAAAGAGTGAAGAGTCAGGCAGTGGGATCTTGATTTGGCAGTTTCACCAGAAGAGGTTTTTTGGCAGACCTTGTAACGGGCCCTGCGGAAATATAGGGGGGACAGAGCAGGGGTGGGGGCCAAGGCCGGAGAGTAGTATGGTAGAAGACAGAAAGACCACTGATCTGCAAACATGTGGTGAGAGCTGAGAGACCCAACGACCAGCTTCATCGTCGGTGACACCGAGTAGATCCAAAAGCCTTGCGTTTCCACAGCGTAAAGCCGACGCTACGGTGAGAGCCAGGTGAAAGTAACAGCCAGAGAGGTGAGCAGAAATCCCGATCAGACCTGCAGATGAAAACTTGTATGTGTTGCGAAACCAGGTGGTGCCAAGGAAGGACTTTGCAATGACAGAGGATGCCCAGTTGGGACTGCTTTGGAGGCCCAGGTGGACTGGGGCTTTCCCAGGAAGATCGTGGCAGATAGTGAAACCAGAAGTTTGAATGAAAAAGACTTCTTCAAGGAGCATTGTGAGAAAGTAGATGTCGGGGTTTTCCAGACGTCCATTTGGAGTGACATAGTGAGAGTGTTGAGATTGCTCAGGGATGCCAAGACCTGTTCGAAGTGTTTGACTACTTGTGATTTACAAGCCTGTAGCGAGTGAAGAGGCTGCTGCCTGCTGATCGGAGGGTGAGAGATGGTTGCGACAGAGGGTGGGAAGTCATCAGCAAAGAAATACAGAGGAATTTTCTGAGCCTGGAATCATATGATGAAACCAGAAAGCACAGGACCTCGAACCCTGCCTGAGGAAACTCAGGTTCGACAGGAAGAGGAGATGAGAGAAGCCATGAAGAGCCACACCTTTGACTGCCGACAGGGAGAGGAAGTCGCAGACGGGAGATGGAGATTGCCTTGCGATACTGAGAAGAGAGTTTGGTGAGCAATGCGAGATGCCAGACCGTGTCAAAAGCACGCGATATGCTCTGATGTCATGTCTGCATTGAGGACCTGCCATTCATTGGGCGAGAGCAGAAGCAGCATACCCAGGGTAGAGTGACCTGCGTCTAAATCAATTGATGATCGGAAATCAAAAGCCATTGAAGAATAGGAGGGATAATGTCTGAAGCGCATGATGGATTTCCATAACCCTTGTGATGATTGGCGTGAGAAGGCTGATTGAATCTGCAGTTGCAGGATCTGTTTTTGCCCCATTTTATGCGAGCGGTGATGTTTGCGGATTTTCTAGCAGAGGCAGATGACCTTGAGCAAGATGAGTGTGATAGACAGAGAGAGGGTAAGCAACAGCAGAGGAGCAAGTTTAGGACATGTGGGGCTGATGCCGTTCTGGACGGTTGCAGAATGCTGAGCGAGGTGTGACAGCAAACTCTCCACTTTGTCAGAAAAGGACACAGAGTCCAGGTGCAGCTGGGTGGTGACTGTGATAAGGGGTTCAGAAAGTGATGTAGTTTGGGACACCAAGATTTAGAAGAAACACGGAGTTGAGCAATCAGCCTTTTCACGTGCCAGGTGCAGCTGTGTTGGCCATTTGAGCCAAGGAGAGCGAATGGAGGGGGACATACACCAGAAACAGACTTAACCAGACCACCAGGCTTTTGGAGGAGGGAGACAGGTTTTGAGCTGGCAGTGTTTTAACCGAACGGTTATACGTTGGAGGCGAAACATGAACGCGCTTGAGACGTCCTCGAGGCGACAAGCGGCGGTGCACCAGATGTACTCACCAGGATGGAAGACAAGGGTTTAAACTCAAACCCACAAAAAATACGACACAAGCAATCTTTAATAAATCGGGGTTAGTGGACATAAATCAAAATATTCATAATGCGAGATAAATTTCAAACGTGAAATAAAACGTGAGCTAAATTGATAGCCTAAAGTCGAGGCACCTCCACACACATTACAAAAAACAGACGAGGCGGAAAGCATAAAATGAAATCCTTCCTTTATTCTGGCACTGGCTCGGATCCAGAAGTGAATTCTTCGAGAGCCTTGATGATTGAACCCGCGTTGTCCTGCTTGGCAAACCGCACCGAAATGGCCGCCGAGCGCTCTCTGGGCGGGGAAAATACATGAGGTATTTGTGGTTTCGAAATCGATATGAAACGTAAAAGGGAACGGAAAACCCACGTCGTATCGTTTCGAACTTGTTGTCCAGTCCAGATCAGATATCTCAGTGCCAACACCTGGTCCTTGTGGTGCTTTTCTGTGGCCTTCGACATACACTACATGACCAAAAGTATGTGGACATCTGCTCGTCCAACATCTCATTTCCAAAATCATGGGCATAAACATGGAGGTTGGTCCCTCCTTTGATGCTATTGACAGCCGTCCACTCTTCTGGGAAGGCTTCACGGAGATGTTGGAACATTCTGCGGGGATTTTCTTCCATTCAGCCACAATAGCATCAGTCAGGTCAGACACATGATGTTGGCGATTAGGTCTGGCTCGCAGGTCCAGCGTTCCAATTCATCCTAAACGTGCTCTATGTGGTTGAGGTCAGGACTTTTGTGCAGGCCAGTTCAAGTTCTTCCACACCGATTTCGACAAACCATTTCTGTCATGGACCTCGCTGAGATCGGCATGGGCATTGTCATGTTGAAAACAGGAAAGGCCCTTCCCCAAGCTGTTGCCACAAAATTGGAACAACTGAGCATCGCTAGAATGTCATTGAAAGGAATATCGAGATAAGAATTCTGGAATGCTTGAAGCTACGAGGCCATAAGCCACAGAATGTCCGAACAGCCTACGAACAGACGCCAGGAAAAGCGTCCCTGTGCGGCCTGGCCGTCAAAGGCGGGGGAGGGGAAGGGGCGGGGGGTCACGTTTCTTACTATTTACTGTGTCTTCCTGGATCCTGAGCGATGGGATAGTGTGGAGTGGTCACCTTTTGATAAGTTGGTAGTCGTACTACGACCTTCTTTGGAGGTAGTCTAGCTACGAGACACGACCATCGTCGTAGTCTTTGAGAGACTTTGGATTACGACCGTTGGTAGTCGTAGCCACGTCGTCGGATGATTACTGGTTAACCGCATTTTCAGGGTTAAACTGGCGTTGTGGAGTTTGTTGAATTTACCTGCCAAAATGCGTGGTTACCCTTTTCTCCCCGGACCGAAGAGACCACACTTTCCAGACTTTCAAAAAAAAATTAAAGAAACCAAAGTGAGAATATGATCCCGCAATGTGGTCACAACCCTGGGACGCCAAAAAAAAATCAAACCCAGGGCTGTGCATATATCAGCAGACAGGCCGACAGGCCTAAGTGTTCGGACCCACAGAAAACCAAGATGGCGGCCATATAATTGGCTGGGTTGCCAATTGTGCTGTTGTCAAGGGACAGATGTGGGTGCGGTCCGCAGCTCTCTGATCAAGGGGTGCACATTCCAAAAATCGGACCACTTATTCCACCACCAAAGAACCAACAACAGCAAACAAGCCAACACGCGGAAAAAACATTTTCTTCGTTAAATGTGCTTCTTCACGTCATGAATCCCCCCCACGTTGACCCGACAGCGAAGCTTTCTTTGTTGCTGAAAGTCAGAAGCTGCCGTTTTTTTTTTTGTCTCCTTCTCATCGGACCGTTTACCATTTTGAGGTTTCCAGTTGTTTCTTTTCTTTTCACGGTCGATTTCTGGCGCCTCGATGACCTTGATGGACATCTCAACGTGTTTGGATGTTATTGTGGTTTATTTTTATTTTTACGTGGTCGAAGTTGTTGTTTAAGTGGATAATGGTCCAAAACGTCCTTCCTTTCAACAGGAGATAACCCTGAACCAGAGTCAGAGAAAAAGGAAGGAGGTGGAGAATTCATCAAGCTTGAAAGTGATTGAAGGAGGGACTTCTTTATTGGAGGTAAAAGTGTTGATGGCAGGTTCTGGGGGTGAGTTGTGATGAGGGGGAGGAGCGTGGGGTGATGCGGGGTCTGTGGAGGGGTGTGTGGGGTGATTGGGGGTCCTGTGGAGGGGGTGCGTGGGGTGATGCTGGGTCTTGGGGGAGGGGTGTGTGGGGGTGATGGTGACTGAGTCTGTTGGAGGACACGTATCGCACAGGCGGGTGTGTGGCGGGATGTATGGGTCTGGGGAGGGGTGTGTGGGGTGAATGGTGGGTCTTGGGGGAGCGGGTGCGGTCGGGTGATGGTTGGGTCTGTGTGTGGGGTGATGGTGCGGTCTTGGGGGGTTGTGTGGGGTGATGGTGGGTCTGGGGGAGGGTTTGGGGTTCGATGGTGAGTCTGTGGGAGGGTGATGTGTGGGTGATGGTGGGTTTGGGGGAGGGCGTGAATGGGGGTGATGCGGAGTTCTGCGCGGAATGGGTACTTCCCCCACTTTTCCCGTGTGCGGAAAAACTCATCCCAGACGAGTTTTCCCCTTCAGTTGAATTCATTTATATGCATGGGAAAAGAGATTTAAAGGTCGCTCCCGAATCCAAGATCCAGTCCGGTTTTTGTGACTCGCCCGCTGTTTTGGCACCACGTGATCCTGTCACATCACCTCTTTCCGCCCCATTTGTGTCCTCGCTGAGCGATCAAATGGCGTTCTTCGTACCGTGTTCACAGATGTGGTCTCAGCAGGGGAAGATTCAGCGGCGGTTTATTTCCAGTTTCGCCAGGTCAAGCAAAGTTTTATCGACATTTAACAACATTTTCAAATTCCACAATTCAATTCCAGGTTCCAGCTTCCAACATCGTGACGTTCCCCAAATCAACGAGTTCCTGGTGTACACAGCTAACGGTATCAAGCACGGACCCGCGCACGGAACCACGGGAAAAAGTTATCGGTTACGGACGTGAACGTCCACGAAACCGCGGTCCAGACCCCGAACTTCAAAGCCGAACCGACCCACTGGACCCGCGGCCGAGGTGGAACCCCGGACCCGACCGCGTTTCCTCCATCGGAGCCGCTCCTGGTTCCAGGGTTTCGCTCTGTGATCCTACACCGGAGAATCTCGGGGTCATCGTGCCAGTGCGGTGACCGTAAAGAGTGAACGGACGCGAGAGTAGAAGTGAGAGGCGTCCGTCCTTCCTGTTATAGCGAACACGTGTTCGTGACGTCAGATTCGTGACTTCAAAAATTACGCGGAAACACAGCATATAGGGTTAAAAAAAAAAATCATATTTAAAAGTGAGTTTTGGCCGTTAGATCTGTTCGTGTTTGAAATAAAACAAAGAGTGAAAGATTTCGTTTAACGGATTGTTTGTGTTTCAATTGTGTTGTGAAAGTGAAGTCGAGTCCCGAGTTCGTCGATGATCATTTCCCTCGATACGGAAGGTTAGAAATTGAAACAAAACATTCTTTTGTTCTACTTTTTAATTTACACACATGAATACCCTCACAAACCAACATACATCACTACTGTTAGAGTGTGTTTCCAAGTACAAATGTCCATCTCCTCCTTCGCCTCTTCCTTTTTTTTTATCAATCTCAAATTATTCCTTCCTGTGGATACTTGAGGAACGTTTCTTTTGCTTCAGTCTTTCACGATCCGGCGCTCGATTCCTCTTGTTGACTACCAACTTCCCCAAAAATGATTGATTGTGTTAACAGCGACGACAGAGGTATTAGGAAGAGGAAGACAAAGATAAACTAGAGGGGAGCACTCGGGAGTGCAAAACCTCCGCCGCCAATACTGCTGGGTCACTCAGTTAACCTTATATCTTATTCATTAAATATGATTCAACATGCCTGAGAGTTATAGTTCTTTCTCCAACATTTTTTTTGGGGGGGGGGGGGGGGGGGGGGTTGGGGCTGGAAATCACTTAAAACATGTAGAAATGCCAAAAATAGAAATCGATAATTTTGTTGAAAAAAAAGTGCCAAAATTTTTTTTTCTCTCTAACCAATTTCTTTTGGGGGGGGGGGTTGCGAAATCACTTAAAACAGTAGAAATGCAAAAAAAAAATTTTTTTTTAAATTTTTTGAGGGGGGGTTGGAATCACTAAAACATGTAGAAATGCCAAAAAAAAAAAAAATTTCTCTTAATTTTTTTTGGGGGGGGGTAACAATTTTTTTTTGGAGGGGGGTTGGAAATCACTTAAAACATGTAGAAATGCAAAAAAAAATTTTCTCTATTTTTTGCGGGGGGGCGGTAACAATTTTTTTTTTGGGGCGGGCGCGGGGTGTGGGAAATCACTTAAAAACATGTAGAAATGCAAAAAAAAAATAATTTTTTTTTCTCTAACAATTTTTTTTTTGGGGCGGGGGACCAAGGTCCAAAATTAATGGCATATCCTTGCTACCATACCCCTAACCCCCCCCCCCCACCAAGTTTTCGTTCGAAAAATCCGTCGAGGAGTTTCCGTAATACTGTTCACAAACAAACAACAAGCAAAACAAACACACAAACAAACAAACAAATAAACCAAAATGTCACCCGTAGGGTGATCCGTATCTTGGCCAAAAGGTGACCACGTGTGACTTCTTTAAGGTCACACTGAGGTGAACAGAGCTGCTATCCACCCAGGAGCACTCCTTGAGGAATATCCTGCCTACGGAGAGATTCCGGTGAGAATCGTTCTACGAGTACCATGAAAGAATATGCGTTATGCCTCAAAACGTCACCAAATCACGTTCATAATGTTTCTTCAAGCTTGATATATCTAGAAAGCACTCATCGAGGTGTTCAATTGAGGTACTACCACGATATGGTTCCTAAAACTGAAAATTTGACCTTGGGGTTCAAATATGTTTGACCTTAGGCGTTAACCATGAAGGTCAAGGCCCAACGCCACCAAAAATTAATCAGCTGAGCGCCCAGACCATGAACTATTATTCCCAATGAAGTTTGAAGACGCATCCGATCAAAATTACTCAAAAAAAATAAGGGTTTCGTCGACTCCCCTGATGCGAAAAGTGACCTTGACCTTTGACCTTGAAGCGTTCAAAATGTTATGCGCTGAAAAGGGACCTCTATAGGCCTCTGATATGCGAAGTTACCAAAATTTCCAATGATAACTGTCCTCTGCCAGAGTGATTTATACGTGATTACAGATAAAAAAAAAACAACAACAAAAAAAAAACATACAGACTGACATAACATATCTTGCAAAAAACTTCGTTTTGGCCCAGATAAAAAAAAAACAAAACAACAACAAAAAAAAACACTATAAGGTCAAGGGCCAA
This sequence comes from Eptatretus atami, assembly GCA_035128595.1. Lineage (NCBI taxonomy): Eukaryota > Metazoa > Chordata > Myxini > Myxiniformes > Myxinidae > Eptatretus > Eptatretus atami. The sequence goes on along the minus strand of JAXMNL010000487.1, from coordinate 25,455 downwards.
TCCGCCACAACAAAAATTAATCACTGAGTGCCAGACCATGAACATATTCCATGAAGCTTGAAGACGATCCGATCAAATTACTCAAAAAAATAAGAGGTTTTTCGTCGACTCCCCTGATTTGCCGAAAAGTGACCTTGACCTTTTGACCTTGACCTTCAAAAATTTTATGCGCTGAAAGCGGACCTCTATAGGCCTCTGATATGCGAAAGTACAAAATTTCCAATGATAACTGCTGCCTCTGCAGAGTGATCCCTAACAAATCCCTAATGATCCCTAACCTAACAAATCGTGATTACAGACAAAAAAAACAAAAAAAAAAAACATATGAAGGTCAAGGCCAATCGAAAACACCAAAAATTAATCAGTGAGCGCCAGACTGAACTATATTCCCATGAAGTTTGAAGACCGATCCGATCAAATTACTCAAAAAAATAAGGGTTTCGTCGACTCCCCTGATTTGCGACAAAGTGACCTTGACCTTTGACCTTGACATTCAAAATTTTATGCGCTGAAAGCGGACCTTCTAATAGGCCTTGATATGCCGAAGTTACAAAAAAATTTCCAATGAAAACTGTCTCTGCAGATGATTTATACGTGAATTACAGATAAAAAAAAACAACAACAACAAAAAAAACACAATGAAGGTCAAGGCCAAATCGCCACCAAAAAATTAATCAGCTGAGCGCCAGACCATGAACTATATTTCCCATGAAGTTTGAAGACGATCCGAATCAAAATTACTCAAAAAAGAGGGTTTTGTCGATTCGCCCTATTTGCGAAAAAGTGACCTTGACCTTTGACCTTGACCTTCAAAAAAATTTTATGGCCTGAAATGGGACCTCCATGCCTCTGAATGCGAAGTTACAAAAATTTCCAATGGGAAAACTGTGGTCCTGCAGAATTTTTTTCGTGATTACAGACAAACAAACAACAAACAAACAAAAAAAAAAAAAACATACAGACTGACTAAACATATCTTGCAAAAACTTCGTTTTGCAAGATAACAAACAGAAAGGCGGGAAAACAGAAACCTCCATCCATCTGCGAAGATGGCGCGAGGTTAACAAGGACAATGTGTCCAAGAGCAGCGTCCTAAAGGATTTGTCGGCTAAAAAAACAACCAAACAAAAAAAACAACAACAAACAACTTCGATATTTGTCACGTTGCCTTGATTAAGCCAATAGCGAACCCGTCATAGGTATTACGTATTTACGAAAATATAGATGTATTTACGAAATAAATAATGTATTACGAATACAATACAATTATATGGAATAAATCTTTAAATAAGTAACGTGAAACTTTTCGAAAACTTTAAAGCACAAATGTCCGAATTATTTAAAGTTTCATGATAGACGCTCTCAAAAGCACCCTAATGCCGAGGATGTGACCAGGTGTTTTAGTATTTTAAGGAAATCCGGTCTCCGGATCGTGTATATAAAAGAGCCGAGTCCGAATATATAGGTTTTGTCTTCACAAGAAGAAGAAGAACAACGCGGAGCGTTCTAATAAATGGGAATTATTTAATAGTTAATAGAAGGGGAATCCCCCAACAAACTATCTATGGACCTGCTAATGTACATTTGGGACGGTTCACGACCAGTACATCCACGGGGGAGTCAAAGCCACGCCCACTTAAAGCCACGCCCACTTAAAGCTACGCCCACTTAAAGCCACGCTGCTTTTCAATCCGCCAAGTGTCTCTTTCTCCCTCGGTTCGTTCCCCCCATTACCTCTCTCTCTCTCCTCCGAGGGAACCCCGATTTGCAAGAGCCGGTGGGTTCAAGACTTGGAACGATGCAGCCCTGGTGATGTGGACACCATCACCAGGTGATGGTGTCCACATCCCTTGCTTACCGGTCTGTGTTTTCCCCTCTGCACCTGTGAAGGAAGGTGAGACTCTATTATTGTTGGTAAGAGGGGGATTCAAATTTGGCGGTGAGCAAAGGGTACACAGGAATGTCTCTCTGTCTATAAACCACATCCTTGCTTACCTTTGTGTGCATTCGACTGTCGCATACAGGTATTTGTAGATACCTGTCGGTGCGGCGATCCTCTGCTGTACTTTTGTATTGCGTTTATGTTTAATATAAAGTCGTGTCGTGAAGGGCTATTTCCTCAGAGCAGTGTTGGCCACACGACACACCCATAACACGTGTTTTTATATTTTTTTGAAGAACACACCTCGTGTGTGTGTAAACTGTGAAGTTCCAATTATAAGCAAAGTCATGACCTCTGACATCACATCTGTCTGACCTCTGACCATCAGTTGGGATTCAGACCCGGAAACTCCACCCTGGACATGCTGTTGCTCTCAACGGGATCCTCTCATCTGCTCTCCCAGTCAAGGCTGGAGTTCCTCAAGACAATGTCCTGAGCCCAGTCCGATTCCTGATCTTCATCAATGAACTCTCACTTTCTGGAAAACCATTTTGATCTCTCTGCTGATTACGTCATGACTCCTCCCTCTGCTGTGACATCCCTCATCATTCAGATGGACATCTGAAACCTCTTTCCTCTGCCCACCTTGATGGAATGAAGATCGGGGTCAACACTTGGAACGTGATTCTCAACCCTGGAAAAGCTTACACTTCACACTTCAATGTCACTGCAGAAGGATCTTCTGGTGAACCCATCCATCTGCTTCCTTGATAAACTACATGAATAAGGACAGTCCCTCAAACTTTCACACCTCACCATTAGCCACCTATTCTTTTGGGAAAACCACGTGTCAGAGTTTCCCTCCAAAGTTTAAAATCCTATTTATTGTCTGATGACTCTGCCGTGACATCCTTCATCCTTCAGACAGGAAGGCTTCAGCCTCTTCCCTCTCTTCAGACATTGAAAAGAAAATCACAAGATGGTGAAAGACTTGGAAAATGTCTTTCAATCCTGACAAATCTCACTGTCTCTCTCTCTCTCTCTCTGAAAGGGCCGTCTGGAAAACTCTCCAATCTACTTCATAAACAGTCCTCTTGGGAAAGTTCAGTCACTCAAACTCCTGGATCTCACGATCAGCCATGATCTTTCTTGGACAAACCACATTTCAACATTGTCCTCCAAAGCCAGCCACCGACTGCACCCCACCTTACTTGTACTTCATTTGCAGTCTCTGGCCACACCATACTTGTACTTCATTTGCAGTCTCTGGCCACACCTTACTTGTACTTCATTTGCAGTCTCTGGCCACCACCTTTACTGCTACTTCATTTTTGCGTCTCCAGCCACACCATTACTTGTATTCATTTGCAGTCTCCAGCCACACCTTACTTGTACTTCATTTGCAGTCTCCAGCCACACCTTACTTATACTTCATTTGCAGTCTCCAGCCACACCTTACTTGTACTTCATTTGCAATCCCAAGATGGTGTCATGCTGTCATTCAAAGGCTGACCAGGCC
>JAXMNL010000486.1:31444-44890 GCA_035128595.1 Eptatretus atami | reverse complement strand
TCGCGCTATCTTCCCAATTCCCTCTCCTCGCGCTGTCTTCCCAATTCCCTCCCCTCACGCTGTGTCTCCAATTTCTTCCCCTCGCGCTGTCTTCCTAATTTCCTGTTCTCGCGCTGTCTTCCCAATTTCCTCCCCTTGCGCTGTCTTCACAATTTCCTCCCCTCGCGCCCTTTCTTTCCCAATTCCTCCCCCCTTCCCATCCCTCCCCATCGCGCTGTCTCCCAATTTCCTCCCCTGCCACTGTCTTCCACAATTTCCGTCCCCTCCGCTGTCTTCCCAATTTTCTCTCCCTCGTGCGCTTCCCAATTTCCATGTTCCGCGCGCTGTCTTCCAATTTCCTCCCCTCGTGCTGTCTCCAAGTCCTCCCCTCGTGCTGTCTCCCAAGTCCCTCCCCTCGCGCTGTCTTCCCCAATTCCCTCCCCTCATGCTGTCTCTACAATTTCCTCCCCTCACGCTGTCTGTCCTTTCTCAAATTTCCTGTTCCCGTCCTGTCTTCCCAATATTTCGTCCCCTCACGCCTGTCTTCCAAATTTCGTCCCCTCACGCTGTCTTCCCAATATTCCTCCCCTCGCGATGTCTTCCCAATTTCCCATTCCCTTTCTCGCGCTGTCTTTCCATTCCTCATCTCGCGCTGTCTTGCCATTCCCTCCCCTCATGCTGTCTTCCCAATTACCTCCCCTCGTGCTGTCTTCCAATTTCCGTCTCTCCCGCTGTCTTCCCAATTTCCTCCCTCGCGCTGTCTTCCCAATTTCCTCCCCTCATCTGTCTTCACAATTTCCTATCCTCGTGCTGTCTTCCATTCCCTCCCCTCGTATGTCTCTCCTAATTCCCTCCCCTCACGGTATCTTCCCAATTCCCTCCCCTCGTGCTGTCTTCCCAATTTCCTCCCCTCGCGCTTATCTTCCCAATTTCCTTCTCCTCGCGCTCTCTTCCCAATTTCCTCCCCTCACGCTCTCTTCCCTTTCCCTACCCTCACGCGGTCTTCCCAATTCCCTGTCTCTCGCGCTTGTCTTCCCAATTCCCTCCCCTCACGCTGTCTTCCCAATTCCTCCCCATCGCGCTGTCTTCCCATTCCTTTTCTAAGGCCTTTTTATCATTCCCTTCTCGCGCGTCTTCCCATTCCCTTTTTCTCGTGCTGTCTTCCCAATTCCCTTTCTCCCGCTGTCTTCCCATTCCCTTTTCTCTGTGCTGTCTTCCTATTCCCTTATTCTCGTGCTGTCTCCCATTCCCTTTTCTACGTGCTGTCTTCCCATTCCCTTTTCTCTGTCTGTCTTCCCATCCCTTTTTGGCGCTGTTCTCCCATTCCCTTTTCCTCGTGCCGTATCCCAATTTCCTCCCCTCGATGCTGTCTCCCACCCCTTCCCTTTTCTCGCTGCGTCTTCACAATTTCCTCCCCTCGCGCTGTTCTTCCCATTCCCTTTCTCGTGCTGTCTTCCACATTCCCTTTCTCACGCTGTCTTCCCATTCACTTTTCTCGCGCCGTTCTTTCCCATTCCCTTTTCTCGCGCTGTGCCTTCCCAATTCTCCCCCTCGCGCTGTCTTCCCATTCCGCTCCCCTCACGCTGTCTGCCCAATTCCTCCCCTCGTGCTGTACTCTCCCAATTTGCCTTCCCCTCGTGCTGTCTCCCCAATTTCTTTGCTCGCGCTTTCTTCCAATCCCTCATCTCGCGCTGTCTCTCTCCCCTCAGCGTTTGTCTACTCCCATCTCCTTTGCTCCACGCTCCTGTTCCCATCATCCCTTTTCCGGGGGACGCGCTGTCTTCCCATTCCTTTCCTTGTGCTTCTTCCGATTCCCTTTCTCGCGCTGTCTCTCCATTCCCTTTATCGTGCTGTCTTCCCATCCCTTTTCTCGTGCATCTTCCCATTCCATTTTATCGTGCATGTCTCCCAATTCCCTCCCCTTGCGCTGTGTTCTACAAATTTCCCTCCACTCATGCATGTCTATCCAATTTCCTCACCTCGCATGCAGGCTTCCCCATTCCCTTTATTCGCGCTGTCTTCCAATTCCCTCGCTTGCGCTGTCTTCCCAATTTCTCCCTCGTGCTGTCTTTCCCAAATTACCTCCCCTCGTCGCTCTTCCCAATTTCCGTCTGTCCCACTGTCTTCCCAATTTCCTCCTCACTAGCGCGTCTCCCAATTTCCTCCCCCATGCTGTCTTCACAAATTTACCTATCTCGTGCTGTTCCCATTCCCTCCCCTCGTGATGTCTTCCCCAATTCCCTCCTCACTCAACGTTGGTCTTCCCAATTCCCTCCGCTCGTGCTGCTACCCAAATTCCTCCCCTCGCGCTGTCTTCCCAATTTCCTCCCCTCCGCTCTCTTCCCAATTCCTCCCCCACGCTCTCTTCCATCCCTACCCTCATGCTGTCTTCCGAATTCCCTCCTCCTCGCGCTGTCTTCCAATTCCTCTCCTCGCACTGTCTTCCCAATTCCCTCCCTTCCCGCTGTCTTCCCAATTCCCTCCCTTCACCGCTGTCTCCCAATTTCCTCCCATCGCGCTGTGCTGTTCCCATTCCCTTTTCAACGCTGTTTATCATTCCCTTTCTCACGCTGTCTTCCCATTCCCTTTTCTCGTGCTGCTTCCCATTCCTTTTCTCCCGCTGTCTTCCCATTCCCTTTTCTCGCGTTCTTCCCCATTCCCTTTCTCCATGCTGTCGTCCCATCCTTTTCTCGTGCTGTCTTCCATTCCCTTTTCTCGTTGCTGTCTTCCATCCCTTTCTGGCCTGTCTTCCCCATTCCTTTTCTCGCATTGCCTGTATTCCCAATCCTCCCCTCGGCTGTCTTCCCATTCCCTTTTATCACGCGTCTTCCCAATTCCTCGCCTTGCGCATTATTCACAATTTCCTCTCCCTGGTGCTGTCTTCCCAATTTCCTCCCCTCATGCCGTCTCCCAATTTCATCCCCACCGTGCTGGCTTCCCATTCCCTTCTCTCGCGCTGTCTTCCCATTCCCTTTTCTCAGGTGTCTGCCCATTCCCTTTGTCTCATGCTGTTTCCCATTCCTTTTCTCGCGCTGTCTTCCCATTCCCTTTTCTCGTACTGTCTTCCCATTCCCTTTTCTCGCGCTGTCCTTCCTATTCCCTTTATCGCGCTTTCTTACCCATTCCTTTTTCGTGGCTGTCTTCCCATTCCATTTTTATCGCGCTGTCTCCCAATTCCCTATCCCTTGCCGCTGTGTTCACAATTCCTCCCCTCAAGCTGTCTTCCCAATTTCCCACCTCGCGCTGTCTTCCATTCCCTTTATTCACGCTGTCTTCCCAATTCCCTCGCCTTGCGCCGATTCACAATTTTCCCCCTCGTCTGTCTTCCAACTTCCTCCCCTCATGCTTCTTATTTATCCCACGTGCGGTCTCATTCCTTTTCTCCGCTGTCTTCCCATCCCTTTTCTGCCTGTCTCCATTCCTTTCTCGCTGCGTCTCCCATTCCCTTTTCTTGCCTCTTGTCTTCCATTCCATTTCTCTGCTGTCTTCCCATTCCCTTTTCTCATCTGTCATTCCCATTCCACTTTTCTTTCGCCGCTGTCTTCCAGGTCTTCCTTCTTTTCTCACGCTGTCTCCATTCACTTTCTTCGCGCCGTCTTCCCATTCCCTTTTCTCGCTGTCTTCCCAATTTCCTCCCCTCGCGCTTCTCCCATTCCCTCCCCTCACGCTGTCTGCCCAATTCCCTCCCTCTTGCTGTCTCTCCAATTTGCTCCCTCATGCATGTGTCTTCCATTTCCTGTTCTCGCGCTTTCTTCCCAATTCCCTCACCTCCGCTGTCTTTCTCCCTCGCGCTGTTCTTCCCAATTTCCCATTCCCTTTCTCGCGCTGTCATTTCCATCCTGATTCTCTCTGCTGTCTTGCCATTCCCTCCCCTCGTGCTGTCTTCCCAATGTACCTCCCCTCGTTGCTGTCTTCCCATCTTCCGTCTCTCCCACTCGTCTTCCCATTTCTCTCCTCTCGCGCTGTCTTCCCAATTTCCTCCCCTCATGCTGTCTTCACAATTTCCTATCCCTGCTGTCTTCCCATTCCCATCCCCTCGGATGTCTTCCAATTCCCTACCCTCCATTGCTGTCTTCCCAATTCCCTCTCCTCGCGCTGTCTTCCCAATTCCCTCTCCTCGCGCTGTCTCCCAATAACCTCCCCTCACGCTGTCTTCCCAATTCCTCCCATCGCGCTGGTCTTCCCATTCCCTTTTTTCTAACGCTGTTTTATCATTCCCTTTCTCGCGCTGTCTTTCCCATTCCCTTTTCTCCCGCTGTCTTCCCATTCCCTTTCCTGCTGTCTTCCCATTCCCTTTTCTCGTGCTGTCTTCCCATTTCCCTTTTCTCGTGCGTCTTCCCATTCCCTTTTCGGCGCGTCTTTCCCATTCCCTTTTCCGTGCTGTATTCCCAATTTCCTCCCCCGTGCTGTCTTCCCATTCCCTTTTATTCGCGCTGTCTTCCCATTCCCTCGCTTGCGCTGTATTCCCAATTTCCTCCCTCGTGCTGTCTTCCCAATTTCCTCCCCTCATGCTGTCTTCCCATTTCATCCCCACCGTGCTGGCTTCCCATTCCCTTTTCTCGCGCTGTCTTCCCATTCCTTTTCTCAGGTTGTCTTCCCATTCCCTTTTCTCGCGCTGTCTTCCCATTCCCTTTTCTTGCCCTGTCTTCCCATTCCCTTTTCTCATGCTGTCTTCCCATTCCCTTTTCTCGCACTGTTCTTCCCATTCCCTTTTCTCACGCTGTCTTCCCATTCCCTTTTCTCACGCTGTCTTCCATTCCCTTTTCTCCACGCTGTCTTCCATTCACTTTTCTCGCGCCGTCTTCCCATTCTTTTCTCGCGCGGTCTTCAAATTTCCTCTCACTCGCGCATGTCTTCCATTCCTCCCCCTCACGCTGTGTGCCCAATTCCCTCCCCTCCTGCTGTCTCTCCATTTGCTCTCCCTCATGCTATCTTCCCATTTCCTTTTCTCGCGCTTTCTTCCCAATTCCCTCACCTCGCGCTGTCTTCCTCCCCTCGCGATGTCTCCAATTTCCCATTCCCTTTTCTCGCGCTGTCTTTCCATTCCTATTCTCGCGCTGTCTTGCCATTCCTCCCCTCATGCTGTCTTCCCAATTACCTCCCTCATGCTGTCTCCCAATTTCCGTCTCTCCGCTGTCTTCCCAATTTCCTCCCTCGCGCTGTCTTCCCAATTCCTCCCCTCATGCTGTCTTCACAATTTCCTATCCTCGTGCTGTCTTCCCATTCCCTCCCTCGTGATGTCTCCTAACTCCCTCCCCTCACGCTATCTTCCCAATTCCCTCCCCTCGTGCTGTTCCCATTCCTCCCTCGGCGTCTTCCCAATTTCCTCCCCTCGCCGCTCATCTTCCCAATTTCCTTCCTCCCCTCATCCTCCTACTTTCCCTTTCCCTTCCCTCACGCTGTCTTCAACCCTCCCTCTCCCGCCTGTTCCAATTCTCCCTCCCGTCTTCCCAATTTCCTCCCATCGCGCTGTCTTCCCATTCCTTTTTCTAAGGCTGTTTTATCATTCCCTATTCTCGCGCGGTCTTCCATTCCCTTTCTCGTGCTGTCTTCCATTCCCTTTTCTCCCGCTGTCTTCCATCCCTTTCTCGCACTTTCTTCCCCATTCCCTTTTCTCGTGCTGTCGTCCCCATTCCCTTTTCTCAGTGCTGTCTTCCCATTCCTTTTATCCGCGCTGTCTTCCCATTCCCTCGCCGTTGCGCTGTATCACAATTTCCCCCTGGTGCTGTCTTCCCAATTCCTCCCCTCATGCTGTATCTTCCCATTTCATACCCACCGTGCTGGCTTCCCATTCCCTTCTTCTCGCGCTGTCTTCCCATTCCTTTCTCAGGTTGTCTTCCCATTCCCTTTTCTCGCGCTGTCTTCCATTCCCTTTTCTTGCCTGTCTTTCCATTCCCTTTTCTCATGCTGTCTTCCATTCCCTTTTCTCTGCTGTCTTCCCATTCCCTTTCTCGCACTGTCTTCCCATTCCCTTTTCTCGCGCGTCTTTCCCATTTCCCTTTTCTCACGCTGTCTTTCCATTCCCTTTTCTCACCGCTGTCTTTCCATTCCCTTTTCTCACCGTCTTCCCATTCCTTTTCTCGCGCCGTCTTCCCATTCCCCTTCTCGCGCTGTCTGCCTCCCTCCTCAGCTGTTCCATTCCTCCCTCCTGCTGTCTCTCCAATTTCGCCCCTCGTGCTGTTTCCCAATTTCCTGTTCTCGCCTTCCCATTCCCTTTTCTCACGCTGTCTTCCCATTCCTTTTCTCACGCTGTCTTCCCATTCCCTTTCTCCCGCTGTCTTCCCATCCCCTTTTCTCGCGCCAGTCTTCCCATTTCCTCCCCTCGCGCTGTCTTCCCATTCCCTCCCCTCACGCTGTGTCCCAATTCCCTCCCCTCCTGCTGTCTCTCCAATTTGTTCCCCTCTGCTTGTCTCCCAATTTCCTGTTCTTGCGCTTTCTTCCAATTTCCCTCACCTCGCGCTGTCTTCCTCCCCTCTCCTGTCTTCCCAATTTCCCATTCCCTTTTCTCGCGGCTGTCTTCCATTCCTGTTCTCGTGCTGTCTTGCCATTCCCTCCCCTCGTGCTGTCTTCCAATTACGCTCACCTTCGTGCTGTCTTCCCAATCGTTCTCCCGCTGTCTTCCCAATTCCTCCCCTCGCGCTGTCTTCCCATTCCTCCCCTCTGCTGTCCTTCACAATTTCCTATCCTCGTGCTGTATTCCCATTCCTTCCCCTCGTGATGTCTTCCCATTCCCTCCCCTCACGCTGTCTTCCCAATTCCCTCCCCTCGTGCTGTCTTCCAAATTTCCTCCCCTCGCGCTATCTTCCCAATTTCCTCCCCTCCGCTCTCTTCCCCATTCCTCTCCCTCACGCTCACTTCCCTTTCCCCTACCTCTCCACCTGTCTTCCCCATTCCCTCTCCTCCGTGATTCCTTTCCCAACTTCCCTACCCTCATGGCATGGTCTTTCCCAATTCCCTCTCCTCGCGCTGTCTTCCCAATTCCTCTCCTCGCCGCTGTCTTCCCATACCTCCCCTCACGCTGTCTCCCAATTTCCTCCCTCGCGCTGTCTTCCATTCCCTTTCTACGCTGTTTTATCATTCCCTTTTCTCCGCTGTCTTCCCTTCCCTTTCTCCCGCTGTCTCCCATTCCCTTCTTCTCCTGCTGTCTTTCCCATTCCCTCCTTCCGTGCTGTACTTCCCTTTCCCTTTTCTTCGTGCTGTTCTTCCCATTCCCTTTTCTGCGCGCTGTCTTCCATTCCCTTTCTCGTGCTGTTATTCCCAATTTCCTCCCCTCGTGCCTGTCTTCCCCATTCCATTTATCGCGCTGTCTCCCAATTCCTCGCCTGCGCTGTATTCACAATTTCCTCCCCTCGTGCTGTGTCTTCCCAATTTCCTCCACCACATGCTGTCTTCCCAATTCATCCCCACCGTGCTGGGCTCCCATTCCCTTTTCTCGCGCTGTCTTCCCAATTCCCTTTCTATCAGAGTTTGTCTTCCATTCCCTTTTCTCGCGCTGTTCTTTCCCCATTCCCTTTTCTTGCCCTGTCTTCCCATTCCCTTTTTTTTTCACTGTCTTCCCTCCCTTTTCTCTCATGTGTCTTCCCATTCCCTTTTCTCGCACTGTCTCCCATTCCCTTTTCTCAACGCTGTCTTCCCATTCCCTTTTCTCACGCTGTCTTCCCATTCCCTTTCTCACGCTGTCTTCCCATTCACTTTCTCGGCGCCGTCTTCCCATTCCCTTTTCTCCGCTAGTCTTCCAAATTCCTCTCCTCGCGCTGTCTTCCCATTCCCTCCCCTCACGCTGTGTGCCCAATTCCCTCCCCTCCTGCTGTCTCTCCTAATTTGCTCCCCTCATGCTATCTTCCCAATTTCCTGTTCTCGCGCTTATTCTTCCCAATTCCCTCACCTCGCGCTGTCTTCCTCCCCTCAGCGATGTCTTCCCAATTTCCCATTCCCTTTTCTGCGCTGTCTTTCCATTCCTCATTCTCGCGCGTGTCTTGCCATTCCCTCCCTCATGCTGTCCTTCCCAATTACCTCCCCTCATGCGTGTCTCCCAATTTCCTCCCTCTCCACAGTTCGTCCCAATTTCCTCCCCTCGCGCTGTCTTCCCCAATTTCCTCCCCTCATGCTGTCTTTTTCACAATTTCCTATCCTCGTGCTGTCTTCCCATTCCCTCCCTCGTGATGTCTTCCTAATTCCCGCTCCCCTCACGCTATCTTCCCAATTCCCTCCCCCGTGCTGTTCCTCCAATTTCCTCCCCTCGCGCTATCTTCCCAATTTCCTCCCTCGCGCTCTCTTCACAATTTCCTCCCCTCACGCTCTCTTCCCTTTTCCTTCCCTCACGCTGTCTTCCCAATTCCCTCTCCTCGCGCTGTCTTCCCAATTCCCTCCCTCACGCTGTCTTCCCAATTTTCCTCCATCGCGCTGTCTTCCATTCCTTTTTCTAAGCTGCTTTTATCATTCCTATCTCGCGCTGTCTTCCCATTCCCTTTTCTCGTGCTGTCTCCCATTCCCTTTTCTCCCGCTGTCTTCCCATTCCCTTTCTCGCACTTCTTCCCCATTCCCTTTTCTCGTGCTGTCGTTCCCATTCCCTTTTCTCGTGCTTCTTCCCATCCTTTTATCGCGCTGTCTTCCCAATTCCCTCGCCTTGCGCATGTATTCCACAATTTCCTCCCCTGCTGCTGTCTTCCCAATCCTTCCCCTCATGCATGTCTCCCAATTCATCCCCACGTGCTGCTTCCCATTCCCTTCTCTCGCGCTGTCTTCCCATTCCCTTTTCCCTTCAGGTTGTCTTCCCATTCCCTTTCATCGCGCTGTCTCCCATCCTTTTCTTGCCCTGTCTTTCCCATTCCCTTTTCCATGCTGGGTCTTCCCATTCCCTTTCGTCATCTGTCTTCCCATCCCTTTCTCGCACTGTCTTCCCATTCCCTTTTCTCGTCGCTGTCTTCTCCATGTCCCTTTTCTCACGCTGTCCTTCCCATTCCCTTTCTCACGCTGTCTTTCCATTCCCTTTCTCACGAGCTGTCTTCCCATTCACTTTTCTCGCGCCGTCTTCCCATTCCCTTGTATTTCTCGCGCTGTCTTCCCCATTCCCATCCCCTCACGCTGTGTGCCCAATTCCCACTCCCCCCCTGCTGTTCTTCTCCATTGCTCCCCTCGCTGGTCTTCCAATTTCCTGTTCTCGCACTGTTCTTCCCAGTTTCCCTTTTCTCACGCTGTCTTCCCATTCCCTTTCTCACGCTGTCTTCCCATTCCCTTTTCTCACGCTGTCTTCCCATCCCCTTTTCTCGCGCCGTCTTCCCAATTTCCTCCCCTCGCGCTGTCTTCCATTCCCTCACCCGCACGCTGTGTGCCCAATTCCCTCCCCCTCCTACTGTCTCTCCAATTTGTTCCCCTCGTGCTGTCTTCCCAATTTCCTGTTCTTGATCGCTTTCTTCCAATTCCCTCACCTCGCGCTGTCTTCCTCCCCTCTCACTGTCTTCCCAATTTCCCATTCCCTTTTTCTCGCGGCTTTGTCTTTCCATTCCTGATTTCTCGTGCTGTCTTGCCATTTCCCTCCCCTCGTGCTGTCTTCCCAAATTACCTCACTCTCGGTGCTGTCTTCCCTAATTTCCGTCTCTAGTCCGCTGTCTTCCCAATTTCCTCCACCTACACGCTGTCGCTTCCCAATTTCCTCCCCTCATGCTGTCTTCACAATTTCCTATTCCTCGTGCTGTCTTCCCATTCCTTCCCCTCGTGATGTCTCCCAATTACCTCCCCTCACGTTTCCTCCCCCCCTCGTCTTCTCCCAAATTTCCATCCCCTCGCCCGCTGATCTTCCCAATTTCCTCCCCTCGTCGCTTCTCTTCCCAATTTCCTCCCCTCACGCGCACTTCCCTTTCCTAACCTCACAACTTTCTTCTCCAATTCCTCTCCTCGCGCTGTCTTCCCAATATCACTCCCCTACACGCTGTGTCTCCAATTTCCTCCCCTCGCAGCTGTCTTCCCAATTTCCTTTTCTCGCGCTGTCTTCCCAATTTCCTACCCCTTGCGCTGTCTTCACAATTCCTCCCCTAGCCCTTTCTTCCCATTTCCCTCCCCTCGCACTGCTTCTTCCCAATTTCCTCCCCTTGCACTGTCTTCACAATTCTCCCTCGCGCTGTCTTCCCAATTTTCCTCCGCTCGCGCTATCTTCCCAATTCCCTCTCCTCGCGCTGTTCTTCCAATTCCCTCCCCTTCACCCTGTGTCTCCAATTTCTTCCCCTCCGCCGCTGTCTTCCTAATTTCCGTTCTCGCGCTTGTCTTCCCAATTTCCTCCCCTTGCGCTGTCTTCACAATTTCCTCCCCTCGCCCTTTCTTCCCAATTCCCTCCACTCGCGCTGGGTCTTCCCAATTTCCTCCCCTTGCACTGTCTTCACAATTTCCGTCCCCTCGCGCTGTCTTCCAATTTTCTCCCCTCGTGCTGTCTTCCCAATTTCCTGTTCTCGCGCTGCTTCCCAATTTCCTCCCCTCGTGCTGTCTCCCAAGTCCCTCCCCTCGTTTGCTGTCTTCCCAAGTCCCTCCCCTCGACGCTGCTAACTTCCCAATTCCCTCCCCTCATGCTGTCTCTACAATTTCCTCCCCTCACGCATGTCTTCTCAATTTCCTGTTCTCGTGCTGTCTTCCCAATTTCGTGCCCTCAGCTGTTTTCCAAATTTCGTTTCCCCTCACGCTGTCTTCCCAATTTCCTCCCCTCGCGATCTTCCCAATTTCCCATTCCCTTTCTCGCGCTGTCTTTCCATTCCTCATTCTCGCGCTGTCTTGCCATTCCCTCCCCTCATGCTTGTCTTCCAATTACCTCCCCTCGTGCTGTCTTCCCAATTTCCGTCTCTCCCGCTGTCTTCCCAATTTCCATCCCCTCGCTGCTGTCTACCCAATTTCCTCCCCTTTCATGCTTGTCTCACAATTTCCTATCCTCGGCTGTCTTCCCATTCCCTCCCCTCGTGATGTCTTCCTAATTCCCTCCCCTCACGTATCTTCCCAATTCCCTCCCCTCGTGCTGTCTTCCAATTTCCTTCCCCTCGCGCTCATCTTCCCAATTTCCTCTCCTCGCGCTCTCTTCCAATTTCCTTCCACACTCACGCTCTCTTCCCTTTCCCTACCCTCACGCTGTCTTCCCAATTCCCTCTCCTCGGCGCTGTCTTCCCAATTCCCTCCCCTCACGCTGTCTTCCCAATTTCCTCCCATCGCGCTGTCTTTCCCATTCCTTTTTCTAAGGTGTTTTATCATTCCCTTTTCTCGCGCTGTCTTCCCATTCCCTTTTTCTCGTGCTGTCTTCCCATTCCCTTTTCTCCCGCTGTCTTCCCATTCCCTTTTCTCGTGCTGTCTTCCTATTCCCTTTTCTCGTGCATCTATGTCTTCCCATTCCCTTTTCTCGCTGCTGTCTCCATTCCCTTTTCTCGTGCTGTCTTCCCATTCCCTTTTATGGCGCTGTCTCCCAGTCCCGTTTTCCGTGCTATATTCCCAAATATTCCTCGCCCTCGTGCTAGTCTCCCATTCCCTTTTCTCGGCGCTGTCTTCACAATTTCCTCGCCCTCGCGCTGTCTTCACCATTCCCTTATCTCGTGCCTGTCTTCCCATTCCGTTTTCTCACGCTAGTCTTCCCATTCACTTTTCATCGCCGTCTTTCCCATTCCCTTTTCCGCCTGTCTTGCGCCATTTCCTCCCCCTCCGCTGTCTTCCCATTCGCTCCCCTCACGCTGTCATGCCCAATTTCCCTCCCCTCGTGCTGTCTGCTCCAATTTGCTCCCTCGTTGACTTCGTCTTCCCCAAATTTCCTGTTACTCGCGCTTACTTTCCCAATCCTCGTCATCTCGCGCTGTCTTACCCCCCTCGCGCTTGTCTTCCCATTCCTTTTGCTTCACGGCGATGTTAGTTCACCATTCCCTTTTCTCGCGCTGTTCTTTCCCATTCCCTTTCCTTGTGCTGTCTTCCCGATTCCCTTTTCTCGCGCTGTCTTTCCATTCCACTTTGCACCTCCGTGCTGTGCTTCCCGATTCCACTTTTCTGCGTGCTGTCTCCCTTCCATTTTATTCGTGCGCTGTCTCCCCAATTGCCCTCCCCTTGCGCTGTAGTTCTACGAATTCCTCCCCTCGATTGCTGTCTTACCCCAATTTCCTCACCTCGCGCTGTTTCCCAGTTCCTTTTATCGCGCTGTCTGTCCCAATTCCCTCGCTTGCGCTGTCTTCCCAGAATTTTCTCCCCTCGTTGCTGTCTTCCCAATTAACCTCCCCTCGTGCTGTCTTCCCAGATTTCCGTCTGTCCACATGTCTTTCCCAATTTCCTCCTCTCGCGCATGTCTCCAATTTCACTCCCCTCATGCTGTCTTCACAATTTCCTATCCTCTGTGCTGTCTTCCCATTCCCTCCCCTCGTGATGTCTTCCCAAATTCCCACCCTCATACGCATGTCTTCCCATATCCTCCGCTCGTTGTGTCTTACCAATTTTCCCCCCTACCGCTGACTTTCCCAGATTTTCCTCCCTCGCGCTCTCTTCCCAAGTTTCTCCCCTCTAGACGCTCTCTTCCCTTTCGCCTACCCTCATGCTGTCTTCGCCGAATTCCCTCTCCTCGCGCTGATGCTTCTTCCATTCCCTCTCCTCGGCAGCTGTACTTCCAATTCCCTTCCCTTCGCGTGTCTTCCCAATTCCCTCCGCTTCCCGCTGTCTTACCCAATTTCCTCCCATCGCGGCTGTCTTCCCATCCTTTTCTAACGCACTGTTTTATCATTCCCTTTCTCAGCGGCTGTCTTCACCAATTCCCTTTTCTCGTGCTGCCTCCATATCCTTTTCTCCCGCTGTCTTCCCATTGCCCATTTTCTCCCGCTTTCTTCCCATTCCCTTTTTCTCATGCTGTCCCCATTCCCTTTTTCATCGTGCTGATCTTCGCATGTCCTTTTCACTCGTGCTGTTCTTCCCATTCCTTTTTCTGGCGCTGTCTCGCTCAATCCCTTTTCTCAGTGCTGATTCCCAATTTCCTCCCCTCGTGCTGTCTTCCCATATCCCTTTTATCACGCTGTCTTCCCAAATTCCCTCGCCTTGCCGCTGATAAGTTCACAATTATCCATCCCCTGGTGCTGTCTTCCCAATTTCCTCCCCTCATGCTGTCCTTCCCAATGTTCATCCCCCACGTGCTGGCTTCCCATTCCCTTCATCCTCGCGCTGTCTTCACCATTCCCTTTTCTGCAGGGTTGTCTGCCCATTCCCTTTTCTCTCATGCGTTTTCCCATTCCCTTTTCTCGCGCTGTCTTGTACCCATCCCTTTCTCGTACGTCTCCCATTCCCTTTCTCGCGCTGTCTTCCTATTCCTTTACGCGCTTTCTTCCCATTCCCTATTTATCGTGCCTGTCCTTCCCATTCCATGTTTATGCGCTGTCTTCCAATTCCCTCCCCTTGCGCTGTGTCACAAATTCCTCCCCTCATGCTGTCTTCCCAATATTCCTCACCTCCGCGCTGTCTTCCATCTCTCTCTGG
>JAXMNL010000485.1:25984-49675 GCA_035128595.1 Eptatretus atami | reverse complement strand
GTGCATGTGGGATTGGGCTGTTTTGTTAAGGTCATGAAATATGTGTGCATGTGGATTCGCTGTTGGTGTTAAGGTCATGAAATGTGTGGTACATGTGGGATTGGCTGTGTGGTGTTAAGGTTCATTAAATATTGTGCAATGTGAGATTGGCTTGTTGGTGTTTAAGGTTCATTGAATATGTGTGCATGTGGGGATTCGCTGTTTAGTGTATAGGTTTCATGAATATGTGTGCATTGGGATATCGCTGTTAGTGTTTAGGTTCCCTGAAAGTATATGTGCTGTGGGAATTGGCTGTTAGTGTTTAGGTTCAGTGAAAATATGTTGCATGTGGGAATTGGCTTTGTGTTTAGGGTTAATGAAATATGTGGACATGGGGATTGGCTTTAGTGTTTATGTTCATGAAATATGTTGTGCATGGGTTGCTGATTGTGTTAAGGTTCGTGAAATATGTGTGTACATGGGTGGGATTGCTGTTTGGTGTTAAGGTTCCATATAAATATGTGTGCATGTGGATTCGCTGTACTGTTTTAGGTTCATGAAATATGTGTGCATGTGGGGATGGCTGTTTGGTGTTAAGGTTCAATTAAATCATGTGTGGTCATGTGGGGATGGCTGTTAGTGTTTAGGTTTCATCGAAAAATATGTGTGCATGTGGATTGGCTGTTGGTGTTAAGGTTCATTAATAATGTGTGCATGTTGGGATTGGCTGTCTAGTGTTTTAGTCATGAAATATGTGTGCTGTGGGATTGGCTGTTGGTGTTGAGGTTCATTAAATATGTGTGCATGTGGGATTGGCTGTTTTGGTGTTAATGTTTAATGATAACCGTGTATACAATGTGGGATTGGCTGTGAGAGTTAATGTTCATTAAATGTGTGTGCAATATGGGAATTGGCTGTTGGTGTTAAGGTTCATGAAATATGTTGTGCATGGTGGGATTGGCTGTTAGTGTTTAGGTTCATTAAAATATGGTGTGCCAGTGGGATTGGCGTTAGTGTTAGGTTCTGAAATATGTGTGCATGTGAGATTGCTGTTGTGTTAAGGTTCCATGAATATATGTGTACAGTGGGATTGGCTGTTAGTGTTAGGTTTCATGAAATAGTGTGCATGTGGGATTGGCTGTTTAGTGTTTTAGGTTCATGAAATATGTGTGCATGTGAGATTGGCCTGTTGTGTTAAGGTTCATGAAATATATGTGTACTGTGGGGATTGGCCTGTTAGTGGTTTAGGTTCATGAATATGTGTGCATGTGGGATCGGCTTGTTAGTGTTTAGGTTCATGAAATATGTTGCCCATGTGAAAAAGATTGGCTTGTTGGTGTTAAGGTTTCATAGAAAAATATGTGTGTACATGTGGGATTGCTTGTTGGTGTTAAGGTTTCATTAAATATGTGTGTACATGTGAGATTGGCCTGTTAGTGTTAGTTCAAGTGAAATATGTGTGCATGTGGGATTGGCTGTTGGGTGTTAAGGTTTCAGAATCTGTGTCATGTGGGATTGGCGTGTTGGTGTTAAGGTTCATTAAAATATGTGTGCATGTGGGATTGGCGTTGGTGTTAAGGTTCATGAAATATGTGTGCAGTGGATTGCTGTTGGTGTAAGGTCATGAAATGTGTGTACAATGTTGAGGATTGGCTGGTGGTGTTAAGGTTCATGATATGTGTGCGATGTGAAGATTGGCTCTTGGTGTTAAGGTTCAAATGAAATGTGTGTACATGTGGGATCGTGTTAGTGTTTAAGTTTCATAAAATATGTGTGGCATGTGGGCTTGGCTGTTAAATGTTTAGGTTCATGAAATCATGTTGTGCCATGTGGGATTGGCTGTTAGTGTTTAGGTTTCATGAATATGTGGACATTGTGGGATTGGCTTGTTAGTGGTTTAGGTTCATGAAATATGTGTGCATGTGGGATTGGCTGTTGGTGTAAGGTTTCATAGAAATATGGTGCGTACATGTGGGATTGGCTGTTTGTGTTAAGGTCATGAAATATGTGGTGCAAGTGGGATTGGCCTGTTGGTGTTAAAAGGGTTCATTAAATATGTGTGACTGTGGGATTGGCTTGTTAGTGTTTAGGTTCATCGAATATGTGGTGGCATGTGGGATTTGCTGTAGTGTTTAGGTTCATGAAAAATATGGTTGTGCTTGTGGAATGGCTGTTGGTGTTTAAGGTTCATTAAAATATGTGTGCATGTGGGGATTCGCTGTTACTGTTTTAGGTTCAATGAAATATTGTGTCATGTGGGTTGCTGTTTGGTGTTAAGGTTCATTAAATATGTGTGCATGTGGGATTGGCTGTTAGTGTTTAGGTTGCATGAAATATGTGTGCCATGTGGGGATTGGTGTTGGTGTTGAGGTTCATTTAAATATGTGTGCATGTGGGATGGGCTGTTGTGTTTAATGTTTATGATACTGTATACATGTGGGATGCTGTGAGAGTAATGTTCATTAATGTGTGTGCATATGGATTGGCTGTTTGGTGTTAAGGTTCAGGAAATATGTGTGCATGTGGGATTGGCTGTTAGTGTTTAGGTTCATGAAATATGTGTGCATTGTGGGATTGGCTTTAGTTGTTTAGGTTCTGAATATGTTGGCATGTGAGATTGGCCTGTTTGGTGTTAAGGTTCATGAAATATATGTGTACAAATGTGGGATTGGCTGGTTAGTGTTTAGGTTCATGAATATGTGTGCATGTGGGAATGGTGTTAGTGTTTAGGTTCATGAAAATATGTGTGAATGTGAGATTGCTGGGTGTTAAAGTTCATGAAA
Organism: Eptatretus atami; assembly: GCA_035128595.1. Taxonomy (NCBI): domain Eukaryota; kingdom Metazoa; phylum Chordata; class Myxini; order Myxiniformes; family Myxinidae; genus Eptatretus; species Eptatretus atami. Next base: position 46,913 of record JAXMNL010000485.1, on the reverse strand, counting down.
ATATGTGTACATGTGGAATTGGCTGTAGTGTTTAGTTCAATGAAATATGTGTGCATGGTGGGAGTCGGCTGTGTAAGTGTTTAGGTTCATGAAATATGTGTGCATGTGAGATTGGCTGTTGGTGTTAAGTGTTCCATAGAAATATGTGTGACATGTGGGATTGGCTGTTGGTGTTAAGGTTCATTAATATGTGTGTTACATGTGAGAATTGGGCTGTTAGTGTTTAAGGTTCATGAAATATGTGTTGCAATGTGGATTGCTTGTTGGTGGTTAAGTTTCTGAAATCTGTGTACATGTGGGATTGGCTGTTGGTGTTAAGTCATTAATATGTGTGCATGTGGGATTGGCTTGTTTGTTAAAGGTTCATGAAATATGTGTGCATGTGGGATTTGCTGTTGGTGTTAAGGTTTCATGAAATGTGGTGTACATTGAGATTGGCTGGTGGTGGTTAAGGTTCATGAATATGTGTGCATGTGAGATGGCTCTGGTGTAAGGTTATGAAATGGTGTGTAATGTGGGATTCGCTGTTTAGTGTTAGGTCATGAAATATGTGTTGCATGTGGGATTGGCTGTTAATGTTTAGGTTCATAAATATGTGTGCATGTGGGATTGGCTGGTTTAAGTGGTTTAGTTCATGAAATATGTGGACATGTGGGATTGGCTGTAGTGTTTAGGTTTCAGTGAAAGATATGCTGCATGTGGATTGGCTGTTGGTGTTAAGGTTCATGAAATAATGTGCGTACTGTGGATTTGGCTGTTGTGGTTAAGGTTCATGAAATATGTGGGTGCATGTGGGATTGGCTGTTGGTGTTAAGGTTCATTGAATATCGTGCTCGTACATGTGGGATTGGCTGTTAGTGTTTAGGTTCATGAAATAAATGTGTCATGTGGGGATTTGCTGTTAGTGGTTTAGGTTTCATGAAATAATGTGTTCATGTGGGATTGGCCTGTTGGTGTTAAGGTTCATTAATATTCGTGCATGTGGCGCTTGGCCGTTGGTGTTAAGGTTCATGAGAATATGTGTGCATGTGGGATATCGCTGTTGGTGGCCAAGGTTCATTAAAATGATTGTGTTGCAGTGCGGATTGCTTGTTATGTTTAGGTTCAATGAAATTGTTGTGCATGTGGGATTGGCTGTTGGGTGTAGGTTCATTAAAATATGTGTGTATACATGTGGGATTGGCTGTTGGTGTTAAGGTTCATGAAATATGTGTTGCATGTGGGATGGCTGTTTGGTGTAAGGTTCATTAAATATGTGTGTACATGTGGGAATTGGCTGTTAGTGTTTGTTCATGAAATATTGTGTGCATGGGGATTGTGCTGTAGTGTTTAGGTTCATGAAATATGTTGTACAATCCTGGATTGGCTGATTTGTGTTAAGGATTCATTAAATATGTGTGCATGTGGGGATTGGGCTGTGTGGTGTTAAGGTTTCATGAAATATGTGTGCATGTGTGATTCGCTTTGGTGTTGAAGGTTCATGTAAATATCGAGTGCATTGTGGGATTTGGCTGTTATAGTGTTGGGTTCATGAAAGTATGTGTGCATGTGGGATTGGCTGTTGGGTGTTATGTTCATTAAATGTATGTGTGCATGTGGGATTGGCTGTTGGTGTTAAGGTTCCATGAAATAAATGTGTGCATGTGGATTCCGCTGTTGGTGTTAGGTTCATGAAATGTGTGTCATGTGGGATTGGCTGTTTGGGTGTTAAGGTCATTAAATAGTGTGCATGTGAGATTGGCTCTTGGTGTTAAGGTTCATGAATATGGTGCATGTGGGATTCGGCTGTTAGTTTAGGGTTCATGAATATGTGTGCAGTGGGATTCGCTGTTAAAGTGTTTAGGTTCATGAAATATGTGTGCAATGTGGGATTGGCTGTTAGTGTTTAGGTCATGAAATATGTGTGGCATGTGGGATTGGCTGTTAGTGTTAGGTTTCATGAAAATATGTGGAACATGTGGGAATTGGCTGTTAGTGGTTTAGGTTCATGAAATATGTGTGCATGTGCGATTGGCTGTTGGTGTTAAGGTTCATGAAATCTGTGGTACATGTGATTGGCTGTTGGTGTTAAGGTTCAATTAAATAATGTGTGCAAATGTGGGATTGGCTGTTGGTGTTGAGGTTCATTAAATATGTGTGCATGTGGGATTCGCTGTTAGTGTTTAGGTTCATGAAATATGTGTTGCATGTGGGATTGGCTGTTGGTGTAAGGTTCATGAAATATGTGTGCAATGTGGTTCGCTGTGGTGTTTAAGGTTCATGAATGTGTGGTACATGTGAGATTGGCTGTTGGTGTTAAGGTTCATGAAAATATGGTGCATGTGGAGATTGGCTGTTCGGTGTTAAGGTTCATGAAATGTGTGTACATGTGGATTCGCTGTTAGTGTTTAGGTTCATGAAATATGTGTGCATGTGGGAAGGGCTGTTCAATGTTTAGGTCATGAAATATGTTGCATGTGGATTGGCTTGTTAGTGTTAGGTTCATGAAATATGTGGATATGTGGGATTGGCTGTAGTGTTTAGGTTCATGAAAATATGTGTGCAAATGTGGGATTGGCTGTTGGTGTTAAGGTTCATGAAATATGTGTACATGTGGGATTGGCTGGTTGGTGTTAAAGGTTCATGAATATGTGTGTGCATGTGGGATTCGCTGTAGTGTTTAGGTGCATAGAAATATGTTGCATGTGGGATTTGGCTGTTAGTGTTTAGGTTCATGAAAATATGTGTGCATGTGGATTGACTGTTAGTGTTTTAGGGTTCATAAATATGTGGACATGTGGATTGGCTTTAGTGTTTATGTTTCATGAAATATGTGTGCATGTGGGATTGGGCATGTTGGTGTTAAGGTTCATGAAAATAATGTGTGGTACATGTGGATTGGCTGTTGGTTTAAGGTTCATTAAATAGTGTGAAGTACATGTGGGATTGGCTTTTAGTGTTTAGGTTCATGAAATATGTGTGCATGTGGGATTGGCTGTTGTGGTTAAGGTTTCAAGTTAAATATGTGTGCCAATGTGGGATTGGCTGTTGGTGGTTAAGGTTCATGAAAATAGTGTGCAGTGGTATTCGCATGTTGTGTTAAGGTTCATGAAAATGTGTGTACATGTGGGATTGGCTGTTGGTGTTAAGGCTCAATTAAATAGTGTGCATGTGAGAATTGGCTGTTGGTGTTAAGGTTCATGAAAATATGTGTGCATGTGGGATTCGCTGTTAGTGTTTAGTTTCAATGAAATTATGTGTGCATGTGGGAATTCGCTGGTTAGTGTTTAGGGTTCATGTAATATGTGTGCATGTGGATTGGCTGTTTAGTGTTTAGGTTCATGAAATAAGTGTGCATGTGGATTGGACTGTTAGTGTTTAGGTTCATGAATAATGTGGACATGGGAATTGGCTGTTAGTGTTATGTTCATGAAATTGTGGGTTGCATGTGGGTTGGCTGTTGGTGTTAAGGTTCATGAATATGTTGTACATGTGGGATTGGCTGTTGGTGTTAAGGTTCATAAATATGTGAACATGTGGGATTGGCTTTTAGTGTTTAGGTTCATGAAAATATGTTGTGCATGTGGGATTGGCTGTTGGTGGTTAAGTTCATTAATATGTGTGCATTGGATTGGCGTTGGTGTTAAGGTTCATTAAAATATGTTGCATAGTGGGATTGCCTGTTAGTGTTTAGGTTCATGAAATATGTGGACAAATGTGGGATTGGTGTTTAGTGTTTATGTCATGAATAATGTGTGCATGTGGGGATTGGGCTTGTTGGTGTAAAATGTTATGAATACGTGTATACATGTGGAGTTGTGAGTTAATGTCATTAATTTATGTGTGTGCATATGGATTGGCTTGTTGTTGTTAAGGTTAATTTAAATATGTGTGTACATTGTGGAATTGTCTGTGAGGTGTTTCGTTCATGAAAATATGTGTACATGTGGAATTTGGCTGTTGAGTGTAATGTTTATGATATGGTGTATGCATGTGGGATTGCGTGAGTGTTTTTCGGTTTTCCATAAAATATGTGTGCATGTGGGATTGCTTGTTAAGTGATTTAGTTCATGAATATGTGTGCATGTGGGAATTGCTGTTAGTGTTAGGTTTCATGAAATTATGTGTGCATGTGGGATTGGGCTTGTTAGCGTTTAGGTTTCCATGAATTGTGTGCCAAATGGGATTGGCTGTTATGTTTTAGGTTCAGAAATATATGTGCATGGGATGGCTGTTAGTGTTGTAAGGTTCATAGAAATATGGTGAATCATGTGGGATTGGCTGTTAGTGTTTAGGGTCAGAAAATATGTTGTGGCATGTGGGACTGCTGTTTGGTGTAAAGGTTCCAAATGAAATATGTGTGTACAATGTGGGGTTGGCTGGTGGTGTTAGGGTTCATAAAATATGTTGTGTACATGTGGATTGGCTTGTTACTGTTTGGTTCATGAAATATTGTGCATGTGGGGATGGCTTGTTGGTGTGAAGGTTCATGAAATGGTGTATGTGGGATTGGCTGTTGGTGTTAAAGTTCATTAAAATATGTGTGGCATGTGGATTGGCTGTTGGTGTCAAGGTTCATGAAATATGGTGCATGTGGGATTCGCTGTTGGTGTTGAGGTTCATGAAATGTGTGTACATGTGGGATTGGCTGTTTGGTGTTAAGGTCATTAAATATGTGTGCATGTGAGATTGGGCTGTTGGGTGTTAGGTTCAATGAAATATGTGTGCATGTGGATTCGCTGTTAGTGGTTTAGTTTCATGAAATATGGTGCATGTGGGGATTCGCTGTTAGTGGTTTAGGTTCCTGAATATATGTGCATGTGGGATTGGCTTGTTTAGTGTTTAGGTTCATGAAATATGTGTTGCATGTTGGGATTGGCTGTTAGTGTTTAGGTTTCATGAAATTGTGGACATGTGGGATTGGCTGTTAAGTGTTTATGTTCATGGAATATGTGGCATGTGGGATTGGCTGTTGGTGTTATGTTCGTGAAATATGTGTGTAACATTGGGATTGGCTGTTGGTGTTAAGGTTTCATTAAATATGTGTGCATGTGGGATTCGCTGTTACTAGTTTAGGTTCATGAAATATGTGTGCAATGTGGATTGGCTGTTGGTGTTAAAGGTTCATTAAATATAGGTGTGCCATGTGGGATTGGCTGTTTAGTGTTTAGGTTCAATGAAATTATGTGTGCATGTGGATTGGCTGTTGGGTGGTTGAGTTCATTAAATATGTGTGCATGGTGGGTTGGCCTGTTGGTGTTAAATGTTTGTGATACGTGTATACATGTGGGATTTGGCTGTGAGAGTTAATGTTTCATTAAATGTGTGTGCATATGTGATTGGCTGTTGGGTGTTAAGGTTCCTGAAAATATGTGTGCATGTGGGAATTGCTGTTAGTGTTAGGTTCATGAAATTGTGTGCATGTGGATTGGCTTTAGTGTTAGGGTTTCATGGAAATATGTGTCATGTGAGATTGGCTTTGGTGTTAAGGTTCATGAAATATATGTGTACTGTTGGGATTGGCTGTTAAGTTTTAGGTTCATGAAATATGTTCATGTGGGATTGGCTGTTAGTGTTTAGGTTCATGAAAATATGTGTGCATGTGGGATTGGCCTGTTGGTGTTAAAGGTTCATGAAATATATGTGTAGGCATGTGGGATTGGCTGTTAGTGTTTTAGTTCATGAAATATGTGTGCATGTGGGATCGGCTGTTAGTGTTTTAGGTTCATTGAAATTTGTGTGCATAGTGAGATTTGGCTGGTTGCTGTTAAGGTTCATGAAATATGTGTGTACAATGTGGGATTGGCTGTTGTGTTTAAGTTCATTAAATATGTGTGTCATGTGAGATGGCTGTTAGTGTTTAGGTTCATGAAATATGATGTGATGTGGGATTGCTGTTGGGTGTTAAGTTCATGAAATCTGTGGTCATGTGGATTGGCTGTTGGTGTTAAGGTTCATTAAATAATGGTTGCAATGTGGGATTGGCTGTTGGTGTTAAGGTTCAATAGAATATTGTGTGCATGTGGGATTTTGCTGTTGGTGGTTAAGGTTCATGAAATGTGTGTACAATGTGAGATTGGCTGGTGGTGTTGGTTTCATGAAATATGTGTGCATGTGAGATTGGCTCTTGGTTTAAGGTTCATGAAAGTGTGTGTACAATGTGGGATTCGCTGTTAGTGTTTACGTTCACGAAATATGTGTGCATGTGGGATGGCTGTTAATGTTTAGGTTCATGAAATATGTGTGCATGTGGGATTGGCTGTTAGTGATTTAGTTCATGAAATATGTGGAACATGTGGGAATTGGCTGTATAGTGTTAGGTCATAGAAATATGTGTGCAATGTGGGATTGGCTGTTGGTGTTAAGGTTCATGGAAAAAAAAAAAAATAAAATTGTTGGGGCGGGTTAACAAATGGGGGTGGGGGGATTTGGCTGTTGGTGTTAAGGTTCATGAAATATGTGTGCATAGTGGATTGGTTTGTTGGTGTTAAGGTTCATTAATATGTGTTAAGTGGGATTGGCTGTTAGTGTTAGGTTCATGAAATATGTGTGCAATTGTGGGATTATTGCTGTTAGTGTTTAGGTTTCATGAAATATGTGTGCGCATGTGGATTGGCTGTTGGTGTTAAGGTTCATTAAATATGTGTGCATGTGGGATTCGCTGTACCTGTTTTAGGTGCATGAAATATGTGGGTGCATGTGGGATTGGCTGTTGGTGTTAAGGTTCATTTAATATGTTGCAGTGGGATTGGCTGTTTAGTGGTTAGGTTATGAAAATATGTGTGCATGTGGATTGGCTGCTGGTGTTTGAGGTTCATTAAATATTTGTGCATGTGGGATTGGCTGTTGGTGTTTAATTGTTTATGATACGTGTATACAATGTGGGATTGGCTGTGAGAGTTAATGTTCATTAAATGTGTGTGCATATGGGATTGGCCTGTTGGTGTAAGGTTCAATGAAATATGTGTGCATGTGGGATTGGCTGTTAGTGTTTAGGTTTCATAAATATGTGTGCATGTGGGATTGGCTGTTTATGTGTTTTAGGTTCATGAATTTGTGCATGTGAGATTGCTGTTTGGTGTTAAGGTTCATGAAATATATGTGTACATGTGGGATTGGCTGTTAGTGGTTTTAGGTCATGAAATTATGTGTCAAGATGGGATGGATGTTAGTTGTTTAGGTTCATGAATATGTGTGCATGTGAGATTGGCCTGTTTGGTGTTCAGGTTCAAGAAATATATGTGTACATGTGGGATTGGCCTGTTAGTGTTTAGTTCATGGAAATATGTGTGCATGTGGGATAAGGCTTGTTAGGTTTAGGTTATGATATGTGTGCATGTGAGATTGCGTTTGGTGTTAAAGGTTCATAAATATGGTGTACATGTGGGATTGGCTGTTAGTGTTAAGGTTCATTAAATATGTGTGTACATGTGAGAATTGGCTGTTAGTGTTTAGGTTCATGAATTGTGTGCATGTGCGATTGGCTGTTGGTGTTAAGGTTCATGAATCTGTGTACATGTGGGATTGGCTGTGGTGTTAAAGTGTCATTAAATATGTTGTGCATGTGGGATTGGCTGTTGGTGTTAAGGTTCATGAAATATGTGTGCATGTGGGATTTTTTTTGCTGGGTTGGTAGTTAAGGTTCATGAAAATGTGGTACATGTGGTTGAGCTGGTGTGTTTTAAGGTTCATGAAATATGTGTGCAGTGAGATGCTCTTGTGTTAAGTTCATGAAATGTGTGTAACATGTGGGATTCGCTGTTAGGATGTTTAGGTTCAAATGAAATATGTGGTGCATGTGGGAATTGGCTGTTAATGTTGGTTCATGAAATATGTGTGCATGTGGGGATTGGCTGTTAGTGTTTAGGTTCATGAAATATGTGGAACATGTGGGATTGGCTGTTATGTTTAGGTTCATGAAATAATGTGTGCATGTGGGATTGGCTGTTTGGTGTTAAGGTTCATTGAATATGTGCGTACATGTGGATTGGCTGTTGGTGTTAAGGTTCATGGAATATGTGTGCATGTGGATTGGCTGTTGTGTAAGGTTCATTAAATATTGTGTGTAACATGTTGGGAATTGGCTGTTGTGTTTAGGTTCATGAAATTGTTGTGCATTGGGATTTGCTTTAGTGTTTTAGGTTCATGAAAATATGTGTGCAATGTGGGATTGGCTGTTGGGTGTTAAGGTTCATAAATAATGTTTGTGCAGTGGAATTGCTGTTGGTGTTAAGGTTCATGAAATATGTGTGCACGTGGGATTCCGCTGTTGGTGCAAGGTTTCATTAAAATATGTGTGCATGTGGGATGGCTGGTTAGTGGTTTAGGTTCATGAAAATATGTGTGCATGTGGGATGGCTGTTGGTGTTAAGGTTCATTAAAATGTGTGTACATGTTGGATTGGCCTGTTGTGTTAAGGTTCATGAAATATGGGTGGCATCGGTGGGATTGCTGTTGGTGTTAAAGGTTCATTAAATATGTGTGTACATGTGGGATTGGCTGTTAAGTGTTTAGGTCATGATATGTGTGCAATGTGGGAAATTTGCTGTTAGTGTTTAGGTTCATGAAATATGTGTACAGTGGGAATTGGCTGTTTGTGTTAAGGTTCATTAAAATATGTGTGGCAGTGGGATTGGCTGTTGGTGTTTAAGGTTTCATGAAATATGTGGTGCATGTGGGATTCGCTGTTGGTGTTAAGGTTCATTAAATATTGTGCATGTGGGATGGCTGTTAGTGTTTAGTTTCATGGAAATATGTGTGAATGGGATTGGCTGATTGGTAGTTAAAGGTTCATTAAATATGTGTGCATGTGAGATTGGCTGTTTTGGTGTTAAGGTTCATGAAAATTGTTGTGTACATGTGGGATTGGCTGTTTGGTGTTAGGTTCATTAAATACTGTGTGTAATGTGAGATTGGCTTTGTTAGATGTTAGAGTTCATGAAATATAGTGTGGCATGTGGGTTTGGCTGTTGGTGCTAAGGTTCATGATCTGGTGTACATGTGGGGATTGGCTGTTGGTGTTAAGGTTCAGTTAAATATGTGTTGCAGTGGGATTGGCTGTTGGTGTTGAAGGTTCATGAAATATGTGTGCATGTTGGGAATCGCTTTGGTGTTAAGGTTCATGAAAGTGTGTAAGTGAAGATATGGCTGTTGTGTTAAGGTTCAATGAATATTGTGCATGTGAGATTGGCTTGTTGGTGTTAAGGTTCATGAAAATGGTGTGTCATCGTGGGATTGTGACGCTGTTAGTTTAGGTTCATGAAATTATGTGTGCATGGGGATTGGCTGTTAATGGTTAGGTTCATGAAGATAGTGTGCAGTGGGATTGGCTGTTAGTGTTTAGGTTCATGAAATATGATGGATATGTGGGATTGGCGTTAGTGTTTAGGTCCATGAATATGTGTGCATGGTGGGAATTGGGCTGTTGGTGTTAAGGTTCATGGAAATATTTGCGTACATGTGGATTTAGGCTGTTGGTGTTAAGGTTCAATGAATTGTGTGCATGTGGGATCGCTGTTAGTGGTTTTAGGTTTCATATATGTGTGCATGTGAGATTGGCTTGTTAGTGGGATTCAGAGTGTGGTGCAGTGGATTGGCATTGGAGTATGGAATTGTGGACATTGTTGTTTGATTTTATGTTCTGCGAAATATATGTGATGTTGGGATTGGCTGTTGGTGTAGGTCATGGAGGGGAGGATATGGTGTGTACATCGTTGGGGGATATGGGTGTTAGGAGGTCTGGAGACTTGGTTGGCTTTAGTGTTTGGGCTAGATTTTAGTGCATGTTGGGATTGGCTGTTGTGTTAAAGGTTATTTAATATGTGTGCATGGTGGGATTGGCTGTTGGTGTTAAGAGTTCATGAAATAGTGTGTGCATGGTGGATTTCGCGTGTTGGTGTGTAAGGATGGTGTCAATGAAAATGTGTTACATGTGGATTGGCTGTTGGTGTGTAAAGGTTCATTAAATATGTGGTGGCATGTGGATTGTGCTTTGGTGTAAGGTTCATGAAATATGTGTGCATGTGGTATCGCTGTTAGTGTTTAGGTTCTGAAATATGTGTTGCAGTGGGATTCGTGTAGTGTTTAGGTTCATGAATATGTGTGCCATGTGGGATTGGCTGTTAGTGTTTAGGTTCATGAAATAATGTGTGCATGTGGGATTGATGTTAGTGTTAGGTTCATGAAAATATGTGGAATGTTGGGATTGGCTGTTAGTGTTTATGTTCCATGAAATATGTGTGCATGTGGGATTGGCTGTTGGTGTTAAGGTTCATGAAATATGTGTGGTACATGTGGGATTGGCTGTTGGTGTTAAGGTTATAAATATGTGAGTACATGTGGGATTGGGCTTTTAGTGTTTAGGTTCATGAAATATGTTGCATGTGGATTGGCTGTTGGTGTTAAGTTAATAAAATATGTGTGCATGTGGGATTGCTGTTGGTGTTAAGGTTCATTAAATATGTGTGCATGTGGGATTGGCTGTTAGTGTTTAGGTTCATGAAATATGTGGACATGTGGATTGGCTGTTTAGTGTTTATGTTCAATGAAATATGTGTGCATGTGGGAATTGGCTGTTGGTGTTAATGTTTATGATACGTGTATACATGTGATTTGCTGTGAGTTAATGTTCATTAAATGTGTGTGCATATGGGATTGCTGTTTGGTGTTAAGGGTTCATGTAAATATGTTGTACAGTGGGATTGCTGTGAGTGTTTCGTTTCATGAAATATGTGTACATGTGGAATTGCTGTTGGTGTTAATGTTTATGATTATTGTATGCATGGGGATTGGCTGTGAGTGTTTTCGGTTCATAAAATATGTGTGCATGTGGGAATTGGCTGTTAGTGTTAGGTTTCATGAAATATGTGTGCATGTGGGGATTGGCTGTTTAGTGTTAGGTTTATGAAATATGTTGTGCATGGTGGATTGGCTGTTAGCGTTTAAGGTTCATGAATAAGTGTGCAATGGGATTGCTGTTAGTGTTGTTCATGAAATATGTGTGCATGTGGAATTGGCTGTTAGTGTTTAGGTTCAATGAATAATGTGAACATGTGGGATTGGCTGTTAGTGTTTAGGTCATGAAATATGTGTGCCATGGTGGGATTGGCTGTTGGTGTTAAGGTTCATAGAAATATGTGTGTACATGTGGGATTGGAAATGTGGTGTTTAGGTGTCATTAAAATATGTGTGACATGTGGGATTCGGCTGTTACTGTTAGGTTCATGAAATATGGTGTGCATTGGAATTGGCTTTGGTGTGAGGTTTCATGTGAAATGTGTGTACATGTGGGATGGCCGTGTTGTGTTAAGGTTTCATTAAATATGTGTGGCATGGGGATTGGCCTGTTGGTGTTAAGGTTCATGAATATGTGTGCATGTGGGAATTCGCCTGGTTGGTGTTAAGGTCATGAAAATGGTGTACATGTGGATTGGCGTTGGGTTAGGTTCAATTAATAAGTGTGCATGTGAAGATTGGCTGTTGGTGTTAAGGGTTTCATAGAAATATGTGTGCATGTGGGATTCGCTGTTAGTGTTTAGTTCATGAAAATATGTGTGCATGTGGGATTCGCTGTTAGTGTTTAGTTCCTAAATATTGATTGTGGGATTGGCTGTTATGTTAGGTTCATGAAAATTATGTGTGGCATGTGGATGGCTGTTAGTTGTTTAGGTTCATGAAATATGTGGACATGTGGGATGGCTGTTAGGTTTATGTTCATAGAAATATGTGTGCATGTGGGATTGGCGTTTGGTGTTAAAGGTTCGTGAAAAAGTATGTGTGTACATGTGGGATTGGCTGTTGGGTTTAAGGTTTCATTAATAATGTGTGGCATGTGGATTCGCTTTACTGGTTAGGTTCATGAATGTGTGCATGTGGATTGGCTGTTGGTGTTAAGGTTCATTAAATAGTGTGCATGTGGATTGGCTGTTAGTGTTTGGTTCATGAAATATGTGTGCAATGTGGGATTGCTGTTGGTGGTTTGAGGTTCATTAAATATGTGGCATGTGGGATTTGGCTGTTGTGTTATGTTTGAATAACGTGTAATACATTGGGATGGCTTGTGAGAGTTAATGTTCATTAAATGTGTGTGCATATGGGATTTGGCTGTTGGTGTTAAGGTCATGAAATAATGTGTGCATGTGGGGATTGGCTGTTAGTGTTTAGGTTCATGAAATAATGTGTGCAGTGGGAATTGGCTGTTAGTGTTTATTGTTCATGAATATGTGTGCATGTGAGATGGCTGTTAGGTGTTTAAGGTCATGAAATATAATGTGTAAATGTGGATTGGCTGTTAGTGTTTAGGTTATGAATATGTTGCATGTGGGATTAGGCTTTAGTGTTAGGTTCATGAAATATGTGTGCATGTTGAAAAGATATTGGTGTGGTGTTAAGTTCATGAAAATATAATGTTTAAACCATGTGGGATTGGCGTTAGTGTATAGGTTCAAATGAATATGTGTGCAATGTGGGATCGGCTGTTAGTGTTTAGGTTCATGAAATATGTGTCATGTGAATTGGCTGTTGGTGTAAGGTTCATGAATATGTTGTACATGTGGGGATGGCTGTTGGTGTTAAGGTTCATTAAATAGTGTGTACATGTGAGATTGGCTGTTAAGGTGTTTTAGGTTCATGAAAATTGTGTGCATGTGGGATGGCTGTTTGGTGTTAAGGTTCAATGGAAACTGTGTAACATGTGGATTGGCTGTTGGTGTTAAGGGTTCATAAATATGTTTGCATGTGGGATTGGCTGTTGTGTTAAGGTTCAAGAAATAATGTTGCATGTGGGATTTGCTGTTGGTGTTAAGGTTCATGAAATGTGTGTACATTGAGATTGGCTGGTGGTGTTAAGGTTCATGAAATATGTGTGCATGTGAGAATTGCTCCTTGTGTTAAGGTTCATGAAATTGTGTACATGTGGATTCCGCTGTTAGTGTTTAGTTCATGAAATATGTTGCATGGTGGGATTGGCTGGTTAATGTTTATGGTTCATGAAATATGTGTGCATGTGGGAATTGCTGTAGTGTGTTTAGTTCATGAAATGTCGGACATGTTGGGGAATTGGCTGTTAGTGTTTAAGTTCAATGAAAATGTGTGCATGTGGGATTGTCTGTTGGTGTTAAGGTTCATGAAAATGTGCGTACATGGTGGGATTGGCTTTGGTGTGAAAGGTTCATGAAATATGTGTCAATGTGGGATGGCCTGTTTGGGTGTAAGGTTTCATTAAATATGTGTTACAATGTGGGAATTGGCTTGTTAGTGTTTAGCTTCATTAAATATGTGTGCAATGGTGGATTTGCTGTTAGTGTTTTAGGTTCATGAAATATTGTGCATGATGGGATTGGCTGTTTGGGTGTTAAGGTCATTTTAAATAATGTGTGCCATGATGGGATTCGCTGTTACTGCGTTTAGGTCATGAAATATGTGTGCATGTGGATGGCTGTTGGTGTTAAGGTTCATAAATATGTGTGGCAGTGTGGGAATTGGCTGTTAGTGTTTAGGTTCGATGAAATATTGTGCCATGTGGGATTAGCTGTTGGGTGTTGGAAGGTTCATTTAAATAGTGGTGCATGTGGGATTGCTGTTGGTGTTAAGTTTATTGAATACGTGTATACATGTGGGAATTGCTGTGAGAGTTAAAATGTTCATTAAATTTTGTGATATGGGATTGGCTGTTGGTGTAAGGTTACAGATTGAATATGTGTGCATGTGCGGATTGGCTGTTAGTGTTTAGGTTCATGAAATATGTGTGCATGTGGAATTGGCTGTTAGGTGTTAGGTTCATGAAAATATGTGTGCATGTGAGATTTGCTGTTGGTGTTAGGTTCATGAAATATATGTGACAAGTGGATTGGCTGTAGTGTTAGGTTTCTTGAAATATGTGTGGCATGTGGGATGGCTGTTAGTGTTAGGTTCATGAAATTATGTGTGCAAGTGAGATCATGGGCTGTGGTGTTAAAGGGTTCATGAAATTAATGGTTGTACATGTGGGATGGCTTTATGTTTAAGGTTCACCATGAAATATGTGGCATGTGGGATTCGGCTGTTTAGTGTTTAGGTTCCATGAAATAATGTGTGCATGTGAGATTGGCTGTTGGTGTTAAGGTTCTGAAATAGGTGTGTACATGTGGGATTTGGCTGTTAGTGTTTTAAGGTTATTAAAATATGTGTGTACATGTGAGATTTGGGTGTTAGTTTTAGGTTCATGAAGATATGTGTGCATGTTGCGATTGGGCTGTTGGGTTATAAGGTTTCATGAAATCTGTGTACAATGTGGGATTGGCTGTTGGTGTAAGGTTCATTAAATATGTGTGCATGTGGGATTGGCTGTTGGTGTTAAGGTTCATGAAATATCGTGGTGCATGTGGGATTTGCTGTTGGTGTTGAAGGATTCATGACATGTGTGTACATGAGATTGGCTGTGGTGTTAGGTTCATGCAATTATGGTGTGGCATGTGAGAATTGGCTCTTGTGTTAAGGTTCAATCGAAATGTGTGTACATGTGGGAATTCGCTGTTAGTGATGTTAGTTCATGAAATATGTTGTGCATGTGGGCATGGCTGTTAATGTTTAGGTTCATGAAATATGTGTGCATTGTGGGAATTGGCTGTTATGTTAGGTTCATAAATTGTGGAGCATGTGGGAGTTGGCTGTTAGTGTTTAGGTTCATGAATATATGTGTCAATGTGGATTGGCTGTTCTGGTGTTAAGGTCTATGAAATATGTGCGTACCATGTGGGAATTGGCTGTCTGGTGGTTAGTTCATGAAATATGTGGCATGTGGGGATGGCTGGTGGTGTTAAGGTTCATTAAATATGTGTGTACATGTGGGATTGGCTGTAGTGTTTAGTTCAGAAATGGGTGCATGTGGGATTACGCTGTAGTGTTTAGGTTCATGAAAATATGTGTGCATGTGGGATTGGCTGTTGGTGTTAAGGTTCATTAAATATGTTCATGTGGGATGGCTGTCTGGTGTTAAAGGTATGAAATAGTGTGCATGTGGGAATTCGCTGTTGGTCGCCAAAGGCTTCATCTAAAATATGTGTGCAATGTGGGATTGGGCTGTTAGTGTTTTAGGTTCATGAAATATGTGTGCAATGTGGGATGCTGTTGGTGTTAAGGTTCAAATTAAACTATGTGTGTAACATGTGGGATTGGCTGTTCGGTGTTAAGGTTTCATGAATACTGTGTGCATTTGGATTGGCTGTTGGTGTTATAAGGTCAATTAAATATGTGTGTCATGTGGGGATTGGCTGTTAGCTGGTTAGGTCATGGAAATATGTGTGCATGTGGGATTGCTGTTAAGTGTTTAGGTTCATGAAATATGTGTACATGTGGGATTGGCTGTTGGTGTTAAGGTTCATAAATAGTGTGCATGTGGGAATTGGCTGTTGTGTTAAGGTTCACTGAAATATGTGTGCATGGCGGATTCGCCGTTGGTGTTAAGGTTCATTAAATATGTGTGCATGTGGGATTGCTGTTAGTGTTTAGTTTCAATCGAAAATATGTTGTGCCATGTGGGATTGGCTGTTGGTGTTAAGGTTCATTAAATATGTGTGCATGTGGGATTGGCTGTTGTGTTTAAGGTTCATGAAAATGTTGCAATGTTGCGATCGCTGTTGGTGTTAAGGTTCATGCAAATGTGTGTACATGCTGGATTGGCTGTTGGTGTTAAGGTTCATTAAATAACTGTGCATGTGAGATGGCTCTTGGTGTTAAGGTTCATGAAATATGTGTGCATGTGGGATTCGCGTTAGTGTTTAGGTTTCATGAAATATGTGTGCATGCTGGGATTCGCTGTTAGTGTTCTAGGTTCATGAATATGTGTGCAGTGGGATTTGGCTGTTTAGTGCTTAGGTTCATCGAAATATGTGTGCATTGTGGGTTGGCTGTAGTCGTTTAGGTTCAATGAAATATGTGTGCTGTGGGATTGGCTGTTTTGGTGTTAAGGTCATTATATGTGTGTACATGTGGGATTGGGCTGTTGGTGTTAAAGGTCCATGAAATATGTGTGCATGTGGGATGCTTGTTGGTGTTTAGGTCATTAAATACTGTGTGTACATGTGGGATTGGCTGTTAGTGTTTAGGTTCATGAAAATGTGTGCATGTGGGATTTGCTGTTAGTGTTTAAGGTTCATGGAAAATTTTTATTGGTTTTGTACATGTTGGGATGGCTTGTGGTGTTTAAGTTCATTAAATATGGTGCATGTGGGATGGCTGTTGGTGTTAAGGTTTCATGAAATATGTGCGCAGTGTGGGATTCGCTGTTGGTGTTTAAGGTTCATTAAATATGTGTGCATCGTTGGGATTGCTGTTAGTGTTAAGTTTCCATTGAAATATTGTGCAAAGTGGGAGGCTGTTGGTGTTAAGGTTCATAATATGGTGTGCATGTGGGATTGGCTGTGTGTTAAGTTCATGAATATGTGTGGGGCCAAAATGTGTGCGATCGCCTGTTGGTGTTAAGGTTCATGAAATGTGTGTACATGTGGGATTGCTGTTGGTTGTTAGGTTCAATTAAATATGTTGTGCAAATGTGAGATTGGCCTCTTGGTGTAAGGTTTCATGAAAAATATTGGTCATGTTGGGATTCGCTGTTAGTGTTTTTAGGTTCATGAAATATGTGTGCATGTGGGAATTCGCTGTTAGTGTTTAGGTTCATGAAATGATGTGTGCATGTGGGATTGGCGTTAGTGTTTAGGTCCCATGAAATATTGTGCAGTGGGATTGGCTGTTAGTGTTTATTCATGAAATATTGGACATGTGGGATTGGCTGTTAGTGTTTATGTTCATGAAAATGTGTGCATGTGGGATTGGCTGTTGGTGTTAAGGTTCATGAATAGGTGTGTACAATGTGGGGATGGCTGTTGGTGTTAAGATCATTAAATAGTGTGTAACATGTGGGATTGGGGGGGGGCTGTAGTGTTAGGTTCATGAAATATGGTGGCATGTGGAATTGGGCTGTGGGTGTTAAGGTCATTAAATATGTGTGCATGTGGAATTGGGCTGTTGGTGTTGAGGTTCATTAAATATGTGTGCAATGTGATTCGCTGTTAGTGTTTAGGTTCAATGAAATATGTGTGCATGTGGGATTGGCTGTTGGTGTTTAAGGTTCAATTAAATATGTGTGCATGTGGGATTGCTGTAGTGTTAGGTTCACGAAAATATGTGTGCAATGTGGGATTGGCTGTTGGGTGTTGAGGTTCATTAAATATGTTGCATGGGGATTGGCGTGTTGGTGTTAAGTTCTTGTAATATGTGTGCATGTGGGATTGTGGCTGTTTGGTGTGTTGTTTATGAATAACGTGGTTATACATGTGGGATTGGCTGTGAGAGTTTTAATGTTCATTAAATGTGTGTGGCATAATGGGATTGGCCCTGTTGGTGTTAAGGTTCATGAAATATGTGTGCATGTGGGATTGGCTGTTAGGATTTAGGTCATGAAATATGTGTGCATGTGGGATTGGCTGTTCCGTGTTTAGGTTTCTGAAATATTGTTGCATGGAGATTGGTGGTTGGTGTTTAAGGTTCATGAAATAATATGTGTAAATGTGGGAATTGGGCTGTTAAGTTTTTAGGTTCAATGAAAAAATGTGTGCATGTGGGTTGGCTGTTAGTGTTTAGGTTCATAATATTGTGCAATGTGAGATTGGCCTGGTTGTGGTTAAGGCATGAAAATATATGTGTAGCATGTGGGATGGGCTGTTAGTAGTTAGGTTCATGAAATATGTGTGCATGTGGGACGCTGTTAGTGTTAAGGTTCAATGAAATAGGTGTGCATGTGGGATTGCTGTTAGTGTAGGTTCATGAAATATGTGACATGTGGATTGGCTGTTAGTGGTTTATGTTATGAAATATGTGTGCATGTGGGAATGGCTGTTGGTGTTAAGGTTCGTGAAATATGTGTGTAACATGTGGGATTGGCTGTTTGGTGTTAAATGTTCATTAATATGGTGTGCATGTGGATTCGCGTTACTGTTTAAGGTTCATGAATATGTGTGCATGTGGATTGGCTGTTGGTGTTAAGGTTCATTAAATAGTGTGCATTGTGGGAATGGCTGTTAGTGTTTAGGTTCCATGAAATATGTGTGGCATTGGGATGGCTGTTGGTGTTAAGGTTCATTAAATAGTGTGCATGGGGATTGGCTTTTAGTGTTTGTTCATGAAAATATGTGTGCATGTGGGATTGCTTGTTGGTGTTGAGGTTATTAAATATGTGTGCATGTGGGATGGCTGTTGGTGTTAATGTTTAGATACGTGTATACATGTGGTTGCGTGAGAGTTAAATGTTCATTAAATGTGTGTGCATATGGGATTGGCTGTTGGTGTTAAGGTTCAGAAAAGTAGTGTGTGCATGTGGGATTGGCCTGTTAGTGTTTAGGTTCATGAAATATGTTGTGCATGTGGGATGCTGGTTAGTGTTTAGGTTCAGAAATATGGTGCATGTGAGATGGCTTGTTGGTGTTAAGGTTCAATTGGAATATATGTTTACAAGTGGATTGGGCTGTTAGTGTTTAGTTCATGAAATATGTGGTGCATGTGGGATTGGCTGTTAGTGTTAGGTTCAGAATATGTGTGATTGAGATTGGCTGTTGGTGTAAGGTTTCATGGAAAATATATGTGTACATGTGGGATTGGGTTGTTTAGTGTTTTTTTAAGTTCATGAAAATATGTGTGCATGGGGATCGGCTGTTAGTGTTTAGGTTAATGAAAATAGTGTGCATGGGAAGATTGGCTGTTGGTGTTAAGGTCATGAAATATTGTTGTACATGTGGGATTGGGCTTTGGTGTTAAGGTTCATTAAATATGTGTGTAAACAGTGAGATTGGGCTGTTAGTGTTTAGGTTCATGAAATGTGTGCATGTGGGATTGGCTGTTGGTGTAAGGTTCATGAAATCTGTGTACCATGTGGAAATTGGCTGTTGGTGTTAAGGTTCATTAAAATGTGTGCATGTGGGAATTGGCCGTTGGGGGTGTTAGGTTCAATGAAATATGTGTGCTGGTGGGATTTGCTGTTGTGTTAAAGGTTCATGAAAATGTGTTGTAGCATGTGAAGATTGGCTGGTGGTTGTTAAGGTCATGAAATATGTGTGGCATGTGAGATTGGCTGTTGTGTTAAGGTTCATGAAATGTGTGTGCATGTGGGATTCGCTTTAGTGTTTAGGTTCATGAAATATGTGGGCATGTGGAATTGGCTGTTAAGTTGTTTTAGGTTCAGAATATGTGGCAGTGTGGGATTGACTGGTTAGTGGTTTAGGTCATGAAATATGTGTGGACATGTGGGGATTGGCTGTTAGGTGTTATGTTCAATGAAATTATTGTGCATGTGGGGTTGGCTGTTGGTGTTAAGGTTCATTGAATTTGTGTAACAATGTGGGATTGGCTGTTGGTGTTAAGGTTCATTAATATGTAGTACATGGGGATTGGCTTTTTTAGTGTTAGGTTCATGAAAATATGTGTGCATGTGGATTGTGCTGTTGGTGTTAAGGTTCATTAAATATGTGTGCATTGTGGATTGGCTGTGGTGGTTAAGTTCATTAAATATGTTGTGCATGTGGATTGGCTGTTAGTGTTTTAGGTTCCATGAAATATGTTGGACATGTGGGATTGGCTGTTAGTGTTTATGTTCATGAAAATGTGTGCATGTGGGATTGGCTGTTGGTGTTAATGTTATCGATAACGTGTATACATGTGGGATTTGCTGTGAGTTAATGTTCATTAATGTGTGTGCATATGGGATTGGCTGTGGTGTTAAGGTTCATTAAATATGGTGTGTACATGTGGGATGTCTGTGAGTGTTTCGGTTCATGAAATATGTGTACATGTGGAATTGGCTTTTGGTGTTAATGTTATGAAATATGTGTATGCATGTGGGATTGGCTGTGAGTGTTTCGGTTTCATAAAATATGTGTGCATGTGGGATTGGCTGTTAGTGTTTAGGTTTCATGAAATATGTGTTGCATGTGGGATTAGGCTGTTTAGTTTAGGTTCATGAAATATGTGTCATGTGGATTGGGCGTTAGCGTTAGGTTCTGAATAGTGTGCATATGGGATTGGCTGTTACAGTGTTTAAGGTTCATGAAATATGTGTGCATGTGGGATGGCTGTTAGTGGTTAGTTCATGAAATATGTGAACATGGTGGGATTGGCCTGTTACTAGTTTAGGTTCATGAAATATTGTGCATGTGGGATTGGCTGTTGGTGTTAAGGTTCAATTGAAATATGTGTGTAACATGTGGGATGGCTGTGGTGGTTTAGGTTCATTAAAATATGTGTGTACATGTGGGTGGCTGTTACTGTTTAGGTCATGAATATGTTGTGCAAGTGGGTTGGCTGTTGGTGTGAAGGTTCATGAAATGGTGTGTACATGTGGGATTGGCTGTTAGGTGTTTAAGGTTCATAAATATGTGTGCAATGTGGGATTGGCCTGTTGGTGTTAAGAAGTTTCATGAAAATATGGTGTGCATGGGATTCGCTGTTGGTGTAAGGTTCATTAAATGTGTGTACATGTGGGATTTGGCTGTTGGTGTTAAGGTTCATTAAATAGTGTGTGCAATGTGAAGATTGGCTGTTTGGTGTTAAGGTTCATGAAAATATGTGTGCATGTGGGGAGTTCGCGTTTAGTGTTTAGGTTCATGAAATAATGTGTGCAGTTTGGGATTCGCTGTTAGTGTTTAGGTTCCCGAAATATATGTGCATGTGGGATTGGCTGGTTAGTCATGCACACATATTTAATGAACCTTAACACCAACAGCCAATCCCACATGTACACACATTTCATGAACCTTCACACCAACAGCCAATCCCACATGCACACATATTTCATGAACCTAAACAGTAACAGCCAATCCCACATGTACACACATATTTAATGAACCTAAACACCACCAGCCAATCCCACATGTACACACATATTTCATGAACCTTAACACCAACAGCCAATCCCACATGCACACAT